>JAMYWO010000171.1:1852-67953 GCA_024220525.1 Cochliopodium minus
TCAAATTGGCTAAAATCTTTGAAGGAGGTGATGGTGAAATTAAACAAGACATTCCAAAAGGTAAAAAAAAAATTATTATTTAATTTTTAAATGTACAATTATTATTTAATTTTTTCATTAATAATAATTTTTTTTTTTTTTTAAAGCTATTGCGCTTTTAGAAAGAGCTGCTGATCTTTTCCATGATGAAGCTAATCTTCAATTAGGGGAAATTTTTCATAATGGAAAGCACGGAATTTCTGTTGATTCTGATAAAGGTGAAAAAAATAAAAAAATAAAAAAATGAAAAAAATAAAAAAAAAGGGTTGAATAAAATCAAATAAATAAATGAATAAATAAGTTTGAACAAAAATTGATATAAAAAAAAAATTTAATTTAAAAAATAAACTAAAAATTAATAAATTAAAAATAAAATCAAATATGAATAAAATGGTATAAAAATAACTGATAATTTATTCAAAGTTTAAATTAAATGACAAAAACTCAAAAATTTTGAAAAATAAAAAATACTCAGAAGGCAAATGAAGAGGAGGATCCAAAAGGTCCCACTTGACAGGAGGATTTTCAATGAGATTCAAAAGATCGCGAGGAATCTTCTCGCGTTTGTAATGAATATCATACCACTCTTCAACGAGATCAGTCTGACCGACATTGTCTTTGGAGGTGACGTAGATAATGACAGATTCATGGGTGAGGTAATTCGTCAAGATGTGGTGGATGAGTTTAGGGTCGAACACTTTGTAGTTGTAGGGATTTACTAGCACATCTTCTATTGGGCAGACTTGCATCCTTATGCTTATGTCTTGCACGTAGTTTGCACTGTTTTCTTTTTCCTTGTAGCGGAACTAATAAAAAATAAAATTGTTTTTGAATTTTTTTGTTTTTTTTTTGAAAATTAATTGTATTTTATTTGATTTAATTCGCAGAACTGATAAAAAATATTGTGAATTTTTTTTATTTTTTATTTTTTATTTTTTTTGAAAATTATTTCATAAATTATTTATGATCTAGTTTATTGTTGAATTTTTTTATTTTTTATTTTTTATTTTTTATTTTTTATTTTTTATTTTTTATTTTTTATTTTTTATTGCCTCCATTGTTTTTATTCTCACTGTTGTTATTGTTTGAATAATTATTATTGTCAGANAAAAATAAGAAATAAAAGTAATATTAAAAACTAAAATTGTAATTTATATTGTAAATAATTTAAAAAATAAAATTAAAAAAATAAATTAATTTCAATTAGGTAAAAAATCGAAAAATAAAAAAAAAAATCAATAAGATGAAAAATAATTAAAAAAAAATAAAAAGAAAAAACCCCTTTCATCTCCAATTTGGAAATAAGTGTTGACAGAACAATTCTTCTCATTTTTGTTGGTAGATACAACCTTGTAAAGAGAATAGGGAGCCTGCAACTGAACGACTTTGATGTTGGCAAGGAGAGGAGAGTAGTTTTCATTGTGGAAAATTAATTTGTCGATTCCCTTTGATATTCTCAACGAGTCTTCTGCTGTCAGGTTTCCCATTATGAGCGAATCATAAGACAGATCTTTTATATTTGTTTAAAATAAAATAACAAAAAAAAAATTTAGTAAATTTCTAAATTATATTCAAAAAAAATATAACTAATTTAATATCGAGCAAAAATTTGTAAATTAAATTTAAAAAAAAATTTCAAAAAAAATTTCAAAAAAATAAATAAATTCATATAAAATAAATAAATTTTTTTTTTTCAACAAAATCAACAAAATAGTAACAAAATTAAAAACATCTATGTTTTAAAAAAATAAAAAAAAGAAATGAAATTAAAATGAAATTAAAAATAACAAATTATTTAAAATAATAACAAATTATTTAAAAAAAATAACAAATTATTTAAAAAAAATAACAAATTATTTAAAAAAAATAACAAATTATTTAAAAAAATAACAAATTATTTCAAAAAAAAATAAAAAAAAGAAGAAGATAAATATTAAAAAATAATTTAAAAGATTTTAATATTAAAAAATAAAAAATTTAAAAGATTTACTCTGGAAAAGAAGTTTGGAATGATCAACAAGCTGTTGATAAGAAATATCACCAACAGCATTGACATAGTCATACATAGAAAATTTGGGAGTAAGGAGAAGAAGGGTGGAGTGGTAAGTGGAGTGTTCGTAAGGTTGGCTGAGGAGGTAGTTTTTGTAAGAGCGGGTCTTTTTTTCTTTGTAGATTTGGAATTGTTTCTCTGTGAATTTCAAGTTTTTGAACTCTTCTATTATGTAATAAACAAGCTCTTCTAATTTGTCGTTGAATCCAGAAACACTTTTTTTTTAAAGAAAAAATAAAAAATAAAATGAAAAATAAAATAATAAAAAAATAAATAAAATGAAAATAAAATAAAAATTTGATAATAAAATTTAATAAATAAATAAAATGAAAAATAAAATAGAAAAAATAAAAAAATAAAATGAAAAATAAAATAATCAAAAAATAAATAAATGAAACAAAAAATAAATAAAAATAAAAATAAATAAAATAAAATGAATAAAATAAAAATAAAATATAAAAAGATTATAATAAAAATAAATTAAATAAAATATAAAAATAAATAAAAAAATAAATAAAATGAAAATAAAATAAAAATAAAAATAAAATGAAATAAAATTTAACAACAAAATGAATCTGTAAAATTAATAATTTATTATGATGGCAGTCCACAAAAAATAAAAATAAATATAAAATAATAAAAAAAAAAAAAAAAAAAAAAAAAAAAATTGGACTTTATGTCAAAGCCATTGGTGTTGTTGTCGATCTTGAAAGAGAGACCAGCCAAAAGAGCGAAATAACAATTCTTCTTGAGAAGCTGCTCCAACAACAAGTCGACGACGAGGGAAGACATGATGGCGTTGGGGGCGGAGGAGTAGGAGGGGGGAGAGAAGAAGTTGATGGAGATGTTTGCTTTGGGCTGGTTGAAGGTGAAGTCTTGTTTGTGCCACACTTTGCAGAACTTCTCTTCTCTTATCAGTTTTGGTATTTCTACTTTGCTGCTGACTTTTTTGATTTCAAAATTTTTTGGTAGAAAAGGATTTCTTTAATTTAAAAAAAGTAAATAAATGAATAAATAAATAAATAATCAATATCAATAAATAAATAAATAAATAAAAAATAAAAAAATGAAAAAATAGAAACATAGAATTTTTTAAAATAAAAATAAAAAAAAAAATAAAAAAAAAAAACTGAAATTGAATCCAAATTAAGTTTCTTATTCATAAACAAACAAAGTAAAATATCTATTCTTTTTACAATAAATTCTATATTAACACTAAAATATATTTACCATAAAAGCTCCGATTAAACCGAAATGAATAACCAACAACGTAATATACAATTCTTTAAATAAATAATTTTCAATTTAGCATTTATATTTATAGAAAATTACTATGGTAACAAAATTCCATCAAGTTCTAGTTATTTCATCGATTATAAAATATTCATATTTAAGGCCAACAACAATATCCCCAACAGGGTTATCCACCACAACAAGGTTATCCGCCACAACAAGGTTATCCACAACAACAAGGATATTATGATCCACAGCAGGGTTATCAACAACAGGGGTATCCACAGCAAAGTTATCAACAACAACAATATCCACAAAATCAGCAAGGAGGATTTCAACAAGGATTTTATTCTCCACAATTTCAAAATCCTCAACAAGGATATCAGCAAAATCCACAAGGACAACAAGGCTTTCAACAAATTCCACAACAGGGACTCCAAGGTCAGCAAGGATTTCAGGGTCAGCAATTACAACAACAGGGATTTCAACAAAATCCACAAGGACAACAAGGCTTTCAACAAATTCCTCAACAAGGACTTCAGGGTCAACAAGGACAACAGGGGTTTAATCAACAAAATGGTAGTTTTTCATAATTTAATTATTTAATTTTTACATTCTTTTTAGTTCAACCTCAAATAAATTTAGTTAAAGTACAAAAAGGGAATGTTATTTTGAGATTTAAACAAGCTAAAGATTTAGTATTTTTTTTTTTTTTTAATTCAAAATATTATTCAAAATATTTAAATGTTTTGATATCAAAGATAGCAGCCGATAACAATGGTAAAAGTGATCCATACGTGAGATTAGAATTTCAAGGTAAAACATGGAAATCAAAAGTGATAAAAAGTAATTTGACACCTGTTTGGAACGAAACTTTAAATTTCGAACTTGTTAATATTGATCAAACTACCATAATTCCTATCAAAGTAATGGATCATGATTTGGTAAGTAAAGATGATCCAATAGGTTATCTTGGTAATTGAATTCTATTGAAATAATTTTAAAAATTTATATTTCTCTTTTATTTCTGAAAAGCTCTACCTGTTGCTGGTTTGACTGCTGGTGTGGAAAAATCATGTTGGTATCCCCTTGAAAAAGTTCCAAAAGGACAAATCGAAATTTCAATCACTAGTGATTTCACCATTCCTTCTTGCGACAAAAGTGTTTATGAGAATAATGCTCTCAGTTTCCATAATCATAATCTTCAAGTTTATGATCCAATCACTTTTGATTTTAAAAACAAAAAGATAAAATTGAAAAATTTGAACAAATAAAATAATTTTTTTGAAATAAAGACTCATTTCAATCTCCCAATACATTCTGTAAATACATCCATTTCAATAATTTTTTTTTATATTTTTCTTAGAATCCATATATAAAAAAAAAATAGTGTTTATTTGTTAATATTGCGTGAATATAAATGGATGACAACATATATGATCAACCATATTTATCACAATATCATAAAAATGACATTATAGAAGAAGATGAAATAACATATGGTTCTCCCATCAAAAAATTGGAGATATTCAACAATTATAAAAATTCCAAAATCAAAGAGAGAAAAAGAAAGAATATTCAGCATAATAATGATCCATTGAATAAAGGGAATAAACATACATCAGTTTATGATCCCAGCATAGATGATCTGTTGAAATTGATAGAGATAGATAAAAAAGATTTAGGAAACAATTTTTCAAATTATAATATGGAGGATGAGGAGATGGAAGATGAAGATGAATCAACAAAAGAAACATCAAGGGAAGAATCAGAAGAGAGAATAATCGTTATCAAAAATTCGGAAGCAATAATACAGAGAAATCAAATAAAACAAGAGATGATCAATACAAAAGGGGATGATATAGAGATATCTGTCCAAAAAAAGATCAAGATAGAGGATAAGAAGGAAATAGCGAAGAAAGACTCTCTCATTAAGATATTATCCTTGATTGTGATGGAAGTAAAAGAAGAAGATGTGAGTGCAGGAAAAGGGAAAGAGATATATCATTTCAAAGAAACGGTAATTAATAAAATAATGAAATTAAAAATTAAAAAAAAAAATAAAAAAATAAAAAAAAATTTGATTTCATTTCAAAAACAAAAAAAAAGGTCATCACATGCAAAGTTATTGAAGGAGGTGTTTATATCATTCATTTAAGAGATATGTGGAGAGAATCAAACATAGATGAAGGAGACAAGATTAATGTAATAATAGAGGATAATGTGGTGGAGAAACACATTATTGTGGATAACGCTAAAAACAAAATAATAGTTTATCCTGAAACAGTCATTAATGTTACGAGTATAGTAGGTTCTTTGTTGCAAAGCAGGCAATGTTCAAGGCTGGGTTATTTGAAAAATATAACTTCTTCTGTAAAAAATTTTTAATTTTATTTTATTTTAATAATCATAATTTGTTATTTTTTATAATTTTTATAATTTTTTATTTTTAATATTTAATTTTGTTTTTGTTTTTATTTAGGGAGAATCTTCTGAAAGGTTGATAGTTGGGAGTATTGTACACAAAGTATTTGAAAATTGTATTTCTAGCAACGACTTTTCGAAAAAGAACCTCCAAAAAGAAAAAGAAAGTGCAATAAAATCGCAACTATCTCACATGTAACCTTTTTTTTTTTTTTAAAAAATATTTTTGATAAAATTATTAAATGTTACAAAGAGCTCCCTTGGGAATAGAGAATATAAATGAAACAGTGGACAAACACATAGAAAAATTAGAGTTGTGGTACTTGAACTACTTTCTGCCTGTTGCTCCCAAAGAAGTTATTATGGAAAATAATACCAAAATAAAATTTTCTTTTACAAAATTAATCAGTGCTGAGCAAAGTATAAAGTCATCAACATATGGGATATCGTAAGAATAAATAAAAAAATATTAATAAAAAATGTAACAATTCATATTAGTGGACAAATTGATGCAGTTTTCCAAATTAAATATAACAAACAAGAAGGCAAATTTTATAAAGAAGTAACCGAATTGGCTCCATTAGAGCTGAAAACAGGGTCTGCTAATATTTATAACTTTAAGGGACATGCTGCACAAGTTTACCTTTACATTCTATTAATGGAAGAAAGATACAGTAATCACCAAATTAACTTTTTAAAGATTTATTTTCTAAAAAAATAATTTTTTTTTTTAATTATATTTAGACACAAAGTTAACGAATGGGTTCTTACTTTATGCAAATGAGAAAGACAAACAAGAAGATTCTTTTATGGCGATCAAAATGAATACAATGAGTTCGATAGGTCTTCTCAATCTAAGAAACAACATTTCAAAGGCGTTGAATCAATCCCGCATACCCAAAATGATAGAAGATTCTTCAGTTTGTAAAAAATGTTTCAGTAAGACTGAATGTTCTTTGTTTTATGCTGCTTTTCCTCATGATCCTCAATCTACTGCTAGTCAAAAGTTTTTCACTCAAACACAAACCACCATCAAAAAATCTGACTCCAATAATATGGCACTGGAGCTTACCAAACATATTCCCACTTCTCACCTCGAATTTTTTAGAAAATGGAGAAATTTGTTGAATTTAGAAATAAATTTCATCAAAAAGGAGAAAAAAGAAAACTCCTTGCAAGTAAAGTATGAAGGCCAAAAAATCCTTTTCAACAAAACTCAAAACTCACAAGTTACAAAGCCGATTCTCCTTGAGTCTGAGCAGAATCTCCAAGAAGGAAACACGTTGGTGATTAAAAATGTTCCGCCTAACAGACCTAACCAACCAAATTTCTTCAAAAAAGCTGCACAAAATTTAGCTCTCAAACGTACCAACTCCTCAGGAAATAACGTTCCTCTCAAATCTCAAATAGGCGCTCCTCTAAAATCTCCAAACCTCACAAAAAATTTTCCTTTAAAATCTCATATTAATACCTTAAATTCACAAAGACCTCCTTTCAAACAAAACTCTCCACTCCCTGTTTTGGAAAAATCACATTCCCTTTCACAATTAAACTATCTCAAAAATAACGAAAATCACAAAGAATCAGAAACAGTAGAGAAGAAACTGTACATATTTACCACTCCGGATGATCAAACCAATAACTTTTGTAAAGGAGACAACATAACTCTGAGCACTAATGATTATTTTGGCCTTTCTTCTGGTAAAAGAAATATTTTTAAAGATAATTTTTTTTAAATCTTTTTTTTTTTAAAAAATAGGAATTATTGATGAGATTACAAAAACCCAACTTATTGTTGAATTTAAAAATCTTCAAATTCCTCCTATAAAAATCAGTGAAAATGACTTTAGGGGAATATGTGAGATGGAAATAGAAGATCTGGTCCCCCAGTCCTTCAAATCTGAAAATATTGTAAATTTCAACAACACAAACATTAATATGAATAATAACACAAACATTAGCACTAACAAGAAAATCCCAAATGTTAGCACTAATAATAATTATATTTCTCCTCCTGTCAGTAATAATTCTTTAAATCGAACTTTTAATGGTTCTAATGTCAAAGTTTTCACAAACAACAAATTCGCTAACAACAGCATCAACAACTTTAATAAAGGGAACAGCAATAACAATAACATTAGCACCAACATTAATAACAATTATAACAACAACATAAGGAATGTAATCAACAATAACAATAATATTAAAAACATCAACAATAACATCAACAATAATATTAACAATAACAACAATAGTATTCATAGTGTTATTAAGAATTTTCCTCTCACAAAAAAATTCAAGGTGCTTTCTTTTGAGGAAAGAGAGAAAATAATCAAGGAGTTCGACTGGATCATCCAAAAGCAAAACAAGTTTGTGGGCAAAACGTTGATGTACAACAACCTCATCAGACTCTTCGACAGCAACCACAGCGAAGAAAACAATTTAAAAAATAACAACAACAATAACAACAATATTAATAAAAATAATAATATTAATATCAATAAAAGTAATAACATTAATAAAAATAATAACAAAGAAGAACTTTTGTTGAATCAACAATTTTCTTTTGAAAATATCCAAAATTTGAAGAGATCTGTCATCAATTTGGAACCTCCTTCTTTCACTCCTTTGTCCGAGGATGATCACGAATTTCTGCTGCAGAACACTGCCACTTTAAATCCTGATCAGCAACAAGCTATCAAGAAAGTTCTCGAAGCTGAAAACTATGCTCTCATACAAGTAAAATTCTTCTTTAAAAAAAAATTTCAAAATTTTATGAAAATTTTTTTTTAGGGAATGCCTGGTAAAATTTATTTTAATTCAATATTTTTTTTTTTTTTTATCAATAATTATTCATTTTATTTTATTTTTATTAATTTATTTTTTAATTTGATTAAATATTTTTTTTATTGAAATTTTATTTTTTAATTTAATTTTTTTAAACATTTTATGAAATTTTATTTTTTGATTTATTTTTAATTTTATTTTGAAGAAAAATTTTTTTTTTAAATATTTATTTTTTAATTAAACATTTTTTTTATTGAAATTTTTATAAAACATTTTTTTTTGAAACAAAAAGGGACAGGAAAATCTTACACGATATCTCATCTCATCAAAATCCTAGTCAAAAAAAACAAGAGAGTGTTTCTCTCCGCCTTCACCAACAGCGCCCTCGACTCACTCCTCCAAAAGCTGGCAGATCTCCAACTAGATTTCGTAAGAATCGCACCCAAATCAAACAAAGTGAAAAAAGAAATCAGACCTTACATTTTGGAGAACAAAATGTCCGACAACAACATTTCTGATGTCCGTTCTTATCGGAATTATTTTTCTTCCATTCATATTTGGGCCACTACTCCCTTTTCTGCCAACCATTCTTCTCTTCAGAACAAAATTTTTGACTATTGTTTAATTGATGAGGCTTCTCAGTTGACCCTTCCTGTAATTTCCATATTTTTTTATTAAAAAAAACTAATTTAATTTATTTTATTTTAAAAATATTTTTTCCTTTCAAATTTTATTTTTTTTTTTTGATGTTTTATTTAATTATTATTTTTCATCTTTTTTTTTTATTTTTCATTTTTTTTTTACAGGCCGTTTTGGGACCTTTGAGGTTTGCTAAAAAGTTCGTTTTGATAGGTGATCATTACCAATTAAACCCTCTCGTTAAAAATCCATCAGCAAAACAAAAAGGCAAAAAATTGAAAAAATTTTTATTTTATTTTTATTTTTTTTAATTTTTTTTCATTTTTTTTATTTTTTTTTAATTTTTTTTAATTTTTTATTTTTTTTAATTTTTTAAATAAATAGGATTGGATGAAAGTTTGTTTAAAATTTTGCAGAATTATTATCCGGAGAGTCTTGTTAAGATGAAATATCAGTACAGAATGAACAGTGACATTATGCTCATTTCCAACCAAATTTATTACCATGACAGTATGATGTGTGGTTCCCAAGGACAAGCACTGGTAAAAAAAAAGTTTTTATTTAATTTTTATTTTTTTTTACATTTTTTATTTATTGGATTTTTTATTTTTTTATTTTTTTAATAATTTTAAAAGTCAAAGTTGAACATCCCAAATTATGGTTTCATAACAAAAAAATGGATTAAAAATGTTTTGGATCCAGAGTATGTTTCCCCTTTAAAAACTTTTTTTTTTTTAATTAATTCAATCTATTTTTCTCCTCCATTTAATAGAAGAAGAGTGGTCTTTATAAACACTCAAAAGTGGAAAGAAAATAAAAATGGTTTCAATATAAAATCAGAGAAAGAAGATGACAGACTCAAAGAATCTAAAATTGTTGCCGAGATAATCAAAGAGGGAACGCTCCTTGGAGGTTTCGACGCCAACGAGATAGGAATCATCACGCCTTTCAGAGCTCAGATAAAAGAAATCAACTGTGAACTAAGAAACAATTGCAAGGAGACAGATTACTTGGATAAAATCGAAATTTCGACTATTGATAAGTTTCAAGGCAGAGATAAGAGTCTCATCATTATTTCTCTTTGTTTCTATGATGAATCTCAACTTTTTGATGAAGTTTTGGCTTATCAGTGGAACCGTTTGAATGTTGCCTTCACGAGGGCAAAGCACAAAATGATTGTGGTTGCTGGGCATCATCAGAAGTTCGTCAAGAACTTTTCTGAGCTTGTGGAGTTGGCAAGACTCAACAACTTTATTTTTGAGTTTTAAAATGACTCAAATCTTTGTTTAATTTATTTGTAAATAAACTTTTTAAAAAAAAAAACTTGTTTGTAATTGATTTATCATTCAAAATAATTAACAAAATGAATCCATTTCAAAACATAAATATTTTTTATTTTGATTTTTATAAAGGAGATAAAGGTTCTTTTTTCCAAATAAAAAATATTTTATCCTTCCACTCCTTTATATTTTCCATTATTTCAATCCATTCTTTTTAGTCAGAGATGTAGTGGTAGAAGATTATCAAAATAAAGATAAGAATCCCCATTGTGTTTGCAAATAAGCTCAATTGTTTATCTTCAATCATCATCATCAATAAATTCATCAACATCTTCTGTTTATTTCTTTATGATATATTAATTATATGACAAATAGGCATGGAAAATTTTATAAATTGATATTTATCAGTATTTGTTGTTTTATAAATAGATATTTTGTTTAGGTTGATAATAATGCAATTTAATATCTTTTTTATTATTTGGATGTGATATTTTAATATATTTACCTTGTAAAGAATTTTTCTTTTCAATTTTTTTTTTTTTTTTTTATAATTTTATACACTTTGAATTGATCAATCAATAAGAATGAATCAATCAAAAATTTTGTAAAAGAGAAAAAATAATTTAATTGATTTTTAGGTAAGATTTAGAAGCTGTCAAAAGTTGATTGTGGAGAACTTTGTTTTTCTTGTTCAATAAGAAAATCATCTTCTCAACAAGATTCCAAGGAATATCGTAGAAAATCTTGGGATCCTTGTTGTTAGAAGAAGATTTGAAAAGCTTTAAAAGAACCTGGGAAGCATCATCCAAACGATCAAACTGCAAATAAAGACGAACTAAAAGCAAAGGATGGTGCTGGGTAAGAAAAACAGAGAGCCATTTGAGTTCAAACTTTTTGTCAAAGGATAAAATTTGTTTGGCAACGTTGTAATGATACAAAAAGTTGGTTTCTTTTTTATCGTGTAACTTTAAATATTTCTCCAGGATGTTCCAGTTAGTGAGGTTGGTGGTGATGCTATAACTAGGATCGCTCCAATCATCCAAGACTTCGTTTATGGGAATGTTTTCAAGACATTTTTTGGTGATTTCTTCAAAAACTTGGGAAAGATCGAACTCGAAAAGTTTTGAAAGAGAAAAAGCCAAATTAAACATGTCTCTTTTAATGAGGAGAAAATAATATTCAAGTGGAGTTAATCTTGGCCCAATTTGATCAATGTTAGGGTTTTGGAGATGATGAAGTTTCAAGATGGAAAGGGTTAAAAGATAACTTTTCTCCAAGTCTAGAAGGGTGATTTTTTGTTCGGGTTTGGAAGGAGGAAGAGGCTCGTCACTAAACTTGAAATGTATCTTTTTGGAAGGAGGAGCACTGTGAGAAAGCCATGCATCTTCATTACTCACCAACTTTAAAGAGTTGATGGAAGCCAAGTAGGCATTTGTTTCTTCTTGAAGAGCATAGACAGAAGACTCGGTTTTAAGAGCACAAGCGTAATCATACATCATGGAAGCTGCTTTTCTAAAGTTATTCTTGTAAATGTTGTAGGCATATCCTATTTTGAAGTAGTTCGGTTGGAGCATCACATCTGTGTTTTTGGCGTATTCTTCCAAAAGTTCATTGATCATGTTTGTTATTTCCCCTTTGAACGGAAACTCACAAAGAACATCCACTCTTTCTTTTTCGCAAAGCATGCCAACAAATCTGCTCAATGTCTCTTTTACTGACTTGTCATTTCCCACCACTGATTTTTCTCTTTCCTTTGAGATTTCAAAGAGTCTGGTAATTGAAAAGTAAACATCTTCAAAATTGTCGATTTTAAGCGAGTTATAACAAATTCCATCCAATATTTGAAACTCTATATCCTTTTTGCACAACTTTAGAGCCATTTTGCCAAAGTCTATTGCGTATTCATACAACTGTTGTTTTTCAAAGAGGGAGATCCAATCTTGAAAGTATTTTTCTTTGTTTCCGTTGAATTCGTAATGTGGAGGGTTGATACAAACAGACAAAAGATACTCTTTCGCTTTTTTGAAATTTCCTGATTGAAGGTGAAACTTTCCAAGAAAATAATTCCCAGTAGATAAATTGTTGCTAATTTTGAGTATTTTCTTCAAATGAAAAATTATTAGTTAAAAAAAAAAAAAAATTTTTTTTTTTACCCTAAACAAGTTTGTGTTGCATTTGTTCAAAAGAGAATTGATGAACCCACAAAAATAATCAGTGAATTCTATTTCATTGTAATTTTGGGAAGGAGAAATGAAAAGTCTGGAAATGTAACAGAAGAAATATCTGCAACGAATAAATAGTTTTTGCTTGTCATTCTTTTGGACCAAAGAAGAATTGCAAAATATCTTTTGGAAAGTGTTGGCGAGGTTTTTGTCATTATAAATGAGATAATGAATAAAATTCAGCTTTTGAAAGTTTTGAGAATCGTTGGTAATCAAAATTGGCGTAAAAGTGATTGTTTTCAACAAAACAAATTTTTTGAGTAAATGAGTGCATTTTGGAATTAAAGTAGATTGAATAAAGTTGATTTGTTCGCTTTTTATAGACTCGAAGATTCTTATTCTCATTACTACGAACAAAAGTATATTCAGTCCTCTGATAAATTTGTAGCAAGTCTTTGTAAAGTTTTCGAAAGAAGTGCTGATTTTGTTGAAAAAAAAATAGTTGGGAAGGAAATTCAGAAGTTCATCTTCTGGTAACTCCTCATTGTTGAACTCAAACTTGATAAAGTTGCTCAAGAAAGAATTTACTGTATCGACAAACCTTACATTGGAAAAAGTCTTTTCCAAGTTGAGCTTTACAAGAGATAAGAGGTTTGGGATTTGTTTGATGTGATAAAGTTTATAGTTTCCCCCAAATATCCAGTTTACATAAGGAAGTAATGCTTCTATGGGCTCAAATCTTTCCAAATCCTTGTCCAGCTCATTCAAAACAGTATCTCCTATTTCATTTGTCAGAGTATTAACCAAATTTTGTAATTCAACAAAACTTTCAGTTTCACTAGAAGGAATTACTTTATTCAGAGAGACATTGTGCAAATTGGAAGTGGATAATCCTCCCTATTAACAAATAAGTTTATTAATAAATGAATAAAATGAATAAAAGGGTTAAATATTACAGAGTTGATCAAGAAAAAATCTTCAGAATTGGGTTGGATGACAATATTAATGGTATTGTTTAGAGTGTCCCAAGAAGACTGAAGATATTTATAGAAAATCTTAATGGAATTGAATTCGGTGAGAGGAGAAACAGGATTGGCGTTTCTGATCATATTTTCGATGGAGTTTGTGAGACACTGCTTCAAAAACTGGCGATCTTCAGAAAACTTGACAATCTTTTCATTACTGGTCTTGTTAATAGCACCCAAAATAACATCTGATGGGATACTGCTTGATATCAATTGTTCCACAAATGTTTCTTTATCAACAACATTAATTGTTGAAATAAAATTGTTGAAAGATTGTTTGCTGGAAACAGTATATTCTCCCTCTTCTGAGATGGGTATTCTGGTCACCTTGTTTTGGTAAGCTACTACTAAATCTCCATTTAGAACATGAAAGGATTGGATAGGGCTCTCTATTTCGATCTTCTTTTGGTATTTCAGACTAAAAGTGTCTAAAATTCCTTCTAAAATATAAAACTAAAAAGATATTAAGAAATTAAAAAAGAAACTTAACAACAATAAAAGGGATTTACTTTTGTTCTATTGTCTACTCGATAAGAAACAACACAATAAAAAGTAGATTTTTCTTTCTTCGATACTTTCATCCCCACAAAGCTGCTATCTTTATCTTGGGAAGGGATGGAGACATCTTTGTAAGAGTTTTGGTTGATGTCCCAGATTTTCATTCTGTAATCATCAGAAAGAGAGATGAGAATCTTCTTCTTATAAAATACAAGATCTATCGTTGAGATCTCTTTGTTGCCAGAAAAGGTGATGAGACTAAAGATGCTTCCCACAACAGATGTTTGTTTGAGTACCCTTTCAGAATATACTTCCTCTTCATTTGTCTTGATTATTTGTCCCATTGTGATTGATCCATTTTTTGTACCAAATGCTATATAAAACACCATATTGTCGTTTGATTGGGCTTTGGATGAAAATGATGTGCTCATGCTCACTCTTTCTACTGTTTTCTCATCTATTTCATCCAATTCATCTTTCCTTAATGATCCCAATGAAGGATGATTATTTTCTTTTATTGTTATTGGTATTCTATATAATTTGGTGGTTGTAAATACTATCAGAAATATGCGTTTCAATTTCTTTGAATATTTCGAATCCACAAATCTTATTTTATCATCAAATTTTATATTGGCGCCATCTTGTTTTGTTTCACTTATATCATGAAAATCATTGATATATAATTCTCTATCAACAAACATCCTTTTGATAATAATAATATTATAAAGATTGTATTTGGATTGATAAAAAATATAACGTTAATAAAAATATGGGAAAAGAGAAAGGTGTTTTATACCATGTGATGAATTTATTTATGTTATAAAAAATGTATCCTGAATTATCAGTTATTTTGGGAAATGGATATACATTGGCGAAACTATAATTCATTTTTTTTTTATTGATTTTTTTCTTTTGAAAATGATTCAATAAAAAAAATATTATAAAAAAAAAATTGTTTGATTAAAACAAGAGAAATACAAACTTTCACTTCATTCAAAATATCCAATAATTAATCATAATTTTGAAATATGGGTAACGAACAAGCAACTCCAATGACTGAAAAGGAAATGATTGATAGGAAGCTTCAGAAAATGGATGAAGAGATGAAACAAAAATTCAGGAGAGGTGGAGCAACTGTAAATAGTAAGAATATTTTTTATACCTTTCTTTTTATAGTAAAAAATATTATTTTTGTAAAGTGAGGGTGGTATTAATAGGTGAAAGAAAGACTGGAAAATCTCAACTATACAATTTATTACACAAACGAAAATTTAGTGAAGCATATCAGCCCACAGAAGAATTAGCGGTGGGAAATATATTGTGGGAATATAAGACAGGTGATGAAATAAAGCTTGAAATTTGGGATGTTGTGGATAAAGGTAAATAATATAAAAAGGGTTAAATTCTTAAATCTTCTTGATATGGTTAATTTATATCATAATACATTAATATTCAATTGAGATGGCTTATAAACCATGATCTTTAAATTATTATCCAAAAAACGAATATAATGAAAAATTGCTTGATGAATTTTAATTTAAAAATATTTCAGCCAAAACATCTACCACCAAGAAAACGGATGATTTAAAAATCACATCATCTCCTTCTGTGAAGAGAACGGGATCATTTAAAGTGGAAGGATTATCGTTAGATTCATCCTCATTCGATATCTGGAAGGGAACACATGCATCTATATTGATGATAGATCCAGTAAAGAGATGGACATTCGAATATGCTATCTCCTCTCTCGAAAAAGTTCCAGAGAATCTTCCACTTTTGGTGGTTGCTAATTTCAAAGATCTTCAAAGCTATTGGAATGTTCCTTACACAGAAATAAAAAGCAAATTTGGGACAAGAGAAAACACATATGTCATTGAAGCTTCTATGCAAAATGGGTTCGGAATGAAATCCATTTTAAATTTTTTGAACATTCCTTTCCTCAAACTCCAAAAGAGGCAGTTCTTGGAACAAATTGAAATCAATGAGAGAAATATGGAAGTGGCATTACAAGAGTTGATCTTAGTAAGTGAGAAACAAGATTACAGTGTGTAAAAAAAAAAAAAATTTCAATGATCAATCTAATTAATTTCAATCGTTATTAGTTATACAAGAACCCAAAATGAGAAACTTGAAGATACTCAACAAAAAGAAAACACTCAAAGAACACCTACTCCCCAAACTAAAGTAACAGAAGTAAGAAGAGAAACAAATAATAACAACCCAACCAACAGTACCAGACAAGTCAATATGGACGATTCCTCTCCAAGAGAAAAGGAAGTGACAAATAAAGAAACTCCTTTAAAGAGCGAAATTAAAGAAGCTCCTAAAAATGAACAAACTCAAACTCCTAAAAGGGTTGAACCAACAACACAAAAATCAACTGAAACACCCCCTCAATCCACTAAAACTAATCCTTCACCCAATCAAACACAAAAATCAGAAGGTTTTTTTTCTAAATTTGTAAAGGGTTTCACAGCTCCTGTGGAAAAGAAGACTGATGTTAAATCTTCACAACAACAAAACCAACAAATTTCCGAAAATAAAAAAGCAGTGGAGGATCTTAAGAAATTGGCAAAGTCTGGCCCTACTTTGGAATCCCCAGAAGATTTTAATCCAGAGGGAGATGATCTCGATGACTTTTTGGGATCTGGGTCTGAAGATGAAGATGAAGAAAGCGAAGAAAAACCAAAAAAGAAAGTCGAAAAGAAACCTGAAAAAGTTAAAAAGCCAGAAAAACAAGAACCTCCAAAACAAGAACATCAAAAGAAGCCTGAACCTAATCAACAACCAGTTGATAATAACAAAAATATCCCTTCTGTTCAAAATAACAGTCCAAAAAAAGAAATTGTTATTCCTCAAACTCAAAAAGTAGAAGTTACTCCTCTTCAAAATGAACATCAAACTCAGAACGAAAAAAAAGAACAAGAAAAAATTGAAAAAGAAACTTTAAAAAAGAAAGAGGTTGAAGAATTTGTTCCTGTTATTGAGGATGAAGAAGAAGGAGAATTTTTTGATAAAAGTGAAGAAGATTCTGAAGATAAAAATGAAGGATTTAAAGAGTCTGAATCTAGTGAAGAGGAAGATGAAAAAACCAATTCTCTTGTTAAAGGTGACCTTAATCAAGTTCCTGTCGAAGAAGAAATAAAAGAAGTTGTAGTAGAAAAGGTAGAATATAATCCTTCTCATAAATCCCAAAGTGAAATGGAAATAGAAAGAAAATTGGAAAGGAAAAAACAAAAAGAATTGGAGAAACAACAAAAAATACAACAAAAACTCAAAAAAATGGAAGAAGAGGAACTCAAAGAATCACAACCCACTTTTGAAACGGACAATACTTTTGATGGATCTAGTTTCGGAGATAATAACTTTGGTGGAAACACTTTTGATGATGTTTCTTCATTTGGTGAAAGTAGTTTTGGAGGAGAAAGTGGTTTTGGAGATCAAAACAACAATAATGGTTCTTTTGGAGATACCTCTTCTTTTGGAGATGGTTCCAATGGCTTTGGTGAATCTTTTGGTGAAGGTTTTAATGGCTTTGGCGAAGATTCATCAGTTGCAGAACAAGGTACAAAGAAGAAAAAGACTGGAACAAAAAAGAAAAAAACTGTCAAATCTGGTAATGTAAAAAAATCAACAACCAAAAAGAAAACTTTGAAGAAAAAGCTCACTGGTGACACTTCATCAAACATTAGAAACGATGATTATATAACTATTTAAACAAATAAAATTTATTTTGACAAATCTTAACCACATTTTCTTAAATTTCAATATCTGTCCGTTAGGATGATGATTCTATTCATGATTCTCAATTATTCTTTCTTTTTTTATTCTCTTTGGTTATTGTATTTTCTTTTGAATTTATTTGTTCAAAAATATCAAAGAATGATTTCATGCCATTTGACATCACTTTTTGTACATACACCATATCATCAAATTCTGTTTCAGTCCTTTTAAAATCTTCATTTATCTTCACTATTTATTAATCAAATTTGTTGATTATAGGTTAATATAAAAAGAAATTGGTTTTTTGCCTATTTTATTGTTCATAGTTTTTAATTCCTCCATCATCTCTTGATATTCTTTCATTGTTATTTCCATTTCTTAAAGATATATTTGTATTATTCTTAAATTGATTCAAAAAAAAATATTTTTTTTTATTGTTGGTGGATCTTTTCGCCAAATGGATCTCTAAATAATTAATATTAAATGTTTACTTCAATATACTTTAAAATATAAAGTATGCTTTCAAATGAAGAGTAACAATTTTAATTTTTTTTAATTTTTATTCTTTAATTTTGCTTTCAAATAATATATAATAAGTGAAATAATTATAAAAAAAAAAAATTTTGAAAATAAAGATTTAATACCGATCCCCAACAAAAAAATAAATCATTTCAATACATACAACAAACCCCACATTAACTTCAAATCAAATATATATTAAATAATTGATCATAATTTTTTTCATTTTGATTTGATATGGAATTTTTAAGAAGAATTTCAAAGATTGAGGGAAAGAATGATAACGATGGAAAAAATGGAAACAATGGGACTGATATAAATGTTCCATTGAACGATCTTCAAAAACCATTGATCAAAAGACCTTCTATGACCAAGATATTGTATGGTGAACAACCCCATCATGAAGAACCATTCAATGGAGAAATATCAGAAGTGATTATGAAATCATTGATAGGGGAATTCTTTGATTGCTGCGATAAAAGAATTAATAGATTACATGAACAAAAGGTAAATATTTTAGGATTATATTTTTGTTTTCAAGAATAAATGCTAAATAAAATTTTATTTGATGAATTCATCATATTTAGGATGATATTCAAAATATAGACTTGATATTCGAAAAAGATCAGGAATTTCACAAATTAGCCAAATCATTTGGAAGAATAGGAAAATTCAACATCAATAATGTCACCAATATCCTTATTGTATGGAGAAAAAAGCAAAAGAACATTGAAAAAATCAAATCGTAAAAATGAAATTTAATAATCACACAAAACAAAAAAATAATCTTTTACAAATATACATATATATATATGCTTCAAATTGATCCTTCGCAATATATTTGGATATCAAATTTTCAGACTATTCTTATTATTTTTATTCTCCTCATTAGCTAAAACAAAAATAAATGAATTTTATATTTCATTTTAATTATTTTTTTTTTTCAACATAAAATCATCATAAAAGAGATAAAGTGAAAAGGGGTGATACAGATGATAAAAATGAGGTAAATTAACATTTCACAATCAAAAACTTTGGCAAAATAATTTTTTTAATATAGAAGATTATAGAATATATTTTCTGCACTTCTCTCTTTCAAATATTGGAACAACTTACATCAACGAATCTTCTCGTAAAAGATCTGTTTGTAAAGTTGGAGAAATTGTGTTTTAAGAAATCAGATGCAACTATTAAAAAGAATAATCCTGAAATAAGAGATCTCTATTGTATTTTAATTGGGAAACTGTCTGTCTTCAGACCTACAGAGATCATGAATGTTTTTTTTAGCAACATTACTAGAAAAGGGCCAACAGAAAAACTCATGGGGTTGATCAAATCAATCAAGCACTTCAAACTAAATGTAATTTTTATTTAAGATTGTTTAATGCAAATCTAAATGAAACTCTTTTCAACTCAGCTCAATTCTACGGACAATATTCATACTGCTAAAGAATTCCTTCTTCAGTTTTACCAGTTGTTTAGAGTAAAGTATTTGATGAAAATTTTGGAGTTTAAGATGGAAGTAGTTTATACTATTAATCATATTTTGGGCCAAATGAGAGGACATCCTCACACAAATGGCTTGGATTATACAGAATGGAATAATACCCTTGCTGTTGTATATAATTATTTATGGAATGAAAAAATAAGTGTGAGTGGAGGAAGATTTAAGACATCAAAGTATTTTTTCTGGATACCTCTCATTGCCACTATTCTTTCCCTTTCTCCCACCAGTGTTTTAGAAAAAGAGAATGAGACGTTTATGAAGACTGTTTGTGGTTCAATAAAGAAAGAAAGAAATGTAAAAGAGTTTACTTATCTTTTAGAAGGTCTCAATATTATAATCACTACTATTGTATCTGTTCCTTCTGTCATCAATAAGAATATAGGAGAAAAGACAGAGAATATTGATGAAATAAGCTATCCCATTCTTTTGGAGTTCAATGAGAGTCTCTTCTTCGAAAAGAAAAACTTTTTGTTAATAACCAGCAACATAGAGCTTTGTTCTCAAATTTACTTCAATATCGCACTACAAAAGATCAACTTTGTGATGACAAAAATTATATTTCCTGCTTTCGAAGAAATCCCTGATAAAGCTATCTTCGAAAAAGCTGGCCTTGTAACTAAAACTCTAAAGTTTATGGTTGCACTTAGTACTACCCGTCGTTTGTTGAAGTATTCTAAATCATACAAACAAGATCCCAAGAAATCTCCAACCAAAGACAATCACCATGATAATGATCCGAGAAACTTGTCGAAATACAAAAAGAAGATTCTTTACACTTTGTCGGGTTTGTTGATCAATTTTGATTCGATTAATTCAAGTTCTGCCAGAGAAGACAAAATTTACATTGCGATGAGTTCTTTGTTGATCGAGTGTATCCCTGATTCTATGCCTCTTTCCATTTCCGAAAATCAATTGGTCAACTTTCTTGCTAAAAATTTAGTTCACCCTCAATTAGGGAGAATTGTCGAAGATACTTTTCAAAGATTAATTGAAGGTAAAAACAACATATTTTTAATTTTTTAAACTAATATTTTCTTTTTCGAAAAAAAAAATTAGAGAGACAAGAACTTAGACCACCTATCATTGGTTCCGTTGTTGATTTTGTTTTGGGAATTAATGATAATAAACAAGAATTGATTCCTCAGTTGCGCTGGCTTTCAAGACTTTTGGACTTGTGGAGTAGCAAGTTAAAGGATGCAAATAACGAAAATTACATGAGATATAGATTTCTTCAAAAAAACAAAAAAATTGAAGGAAGTGATTATGTAAAGTTCAATCCTTCGAAAATAGAAGCAATGGCTCTCACTTATTTATGCAGTTCTGTCCCTTACTTGAGAGGATGTGCTTTGAAGATTTTGGAGAATGTGAGGGATATCGACAAAAGTTATAACGAAGAAACGTATGAATCTTACAAAACCAGTGAGAGTATGTCTTTGAGAATCATTTCAGTCATTGAAGAACAAAACAATGAGATTATCAATCAACTTTTGACTGATTTTAGATTCAGGAAGATTTACAATTTGAACATCAGAAGTCCCAAAGATTTGAGCATTGCCATTCTTGCCCTTTCTGATAATGAACAACATGCTTGGACTTATGTTTTGGGATCTTTGTTTCAAAATCTATCTAGTCTTTGCCCTGTGGAAATGTCTTACGCAAAGGAAATGATCCTTCCTAGAATTGCTTTTTTGATTCCTCAAGAGAAATCTCCAATCTCTACCATACACTTGTGGGCTAATTATTGTACTCTGTTGTGTTCTTGTGGATTGGACTATTCGGATCTTTATCGTGGAGAATTATCAAAGAATGTAAATGCACCCAAATTAAGTTATCATCCTAAATTGTTTGATGATATCCTTAATCTTGTCTTGAAACACGATCTGATCTTTCACAATCATGGTATTCTAATCTTGTCTAGAACAAATTATCACTTGTACACTCTTTTATTTGCCAAATTGGAAGAATATCTCACAAAGGATAAAGAAAAGAAGAAGAGGAAAGCGCCTGCCTACTCGAGGAAGTTGGAGTTTGTATCCACCATTTATTCGATCAGTACATCTAAATTCCCCTACAATATCGGATCGATTGCTGAAAATGAGAAACTAAAAAATTTTTATCTCACCCACATCAAGCAACTTTATTCTTATTTGCCTAGTCTGGAGGATCTATCTGATACTAATCTTCACAATTTAAACATGAGATTCAATTTTTGCGAAATGATCAAGTACGTCTCCGAGGAATTAGGCTACTATGGAAGTTCTCTCTACGATAGTGAAACAACTGATAAAATATTCAATCTCTTGTCAAAGTGGAGCAGAGGGCAATCTCTATTAGTAGAAGATCCAAAAGTAAAAGAAGGATACCAAAGTAAATCTAAGAAGAAAGATGATTATGATAGAGTGGTAAGATCTTACCTTGATTACATCGAGCACTACTCCATCAAAGCTATTTCTTCTCTTCTCAAAATACCTTGGCTTTTGGATATCAAAAAGGACAATACAATACTTAATTGGATCAATGAAATGTTAGAAAGGCATCATATTGAAAGGGTTGACGAGAAGAACAGCAAGCCTTTAATCACAAAAGGTCCGATCTTCCAAAGACTATTGAGTGGTGGTAAATCAGTTGAAAATGTGAAAGAAGCTCCCGAAACTATTGAATTGACGTATGAAGATAGAAGTAGCAAAAGATTACTCACTTCTGAAGATAGTTTTGGAGATATCAGAAACAGTGGTGGAATGACCTCCAGAACTAAAAAGAAGAAGAACATGTTCCTATATTACAGTCTTCTAAGTGATTGTTTGACTTCTTTCTTGTTGGGAAATTACCAAAACAAAAACTTGATTCCCATCATATTAGATGAATGTTACTACAATCCTCAACAAGAAAGTTTTCATGCGGAAATCTCAGGTATTTATCTTAATTCTCTTACAGAATTGTTTGAATCAAGACCAGATATCTTTTTCTCTCTTCCTAAATTTTTGAATCTTGTTGTAAGCATGTTTGGAAATCAGAATGTATCAATAAGAAGAACTGCTCTCAAATTGTTACAATTTGTTGCTTCTTCTAAAATCGAGCATTGGTGTGAATTTGATTCCAATGCTATTGATTCCAGACTTGATATGACAATAGAAAGTAATCAACTCTACATCTCCAAACTACTCGCAGAAGATTTCCCTATTTTATCATCTGATTTCATCAATGAAATGACCATCAGAATCACTAAAGTAGATCAAAACACAAGAACCCAAATGTTGAATTATTGCCTTCCTTGGATAGAAAAATACAATCTTTCTTCAACTTTTCCTTCCGAACAAAGTTTTGAACTAAATGGAAACGAAACACACAATGAAAAGATATTCATGGAAATCTCTTATAATTGTGAGCTTTATCTTCTCAATCTCACCTACCTTTCTCTTTTATACGAACAACTTCATTCAATACATATCCAAAAAATATGGAAGAAATTTGCCACAGAACTTCAAAACGTACCTCTCGCAATAGATTTTCTTTTGAGAATGGGACAGCACAAGACAACTGATTTCATTTCTCTTGCAAAAAAAATTGTATTTTTCATGGCAAAGACTGCTCCTCAAATCTGTATTGACAGCCTCGTTTCAGAACTCCAAATAGAAAAGAAAAACGAACCACCTGAAATGTTGGAAGAAAATGATCATCTCAAAAGCAAAAAGTCTTCCTACGAAGATGAATCTCATAAGAAAGATAGAACAAACACTATCATTCACGAGAAGAAGAGAGTGTATTCAGTTGGCTCTGGAAGTACAATTAAACCTAAAATTGATCAAATCAGAGAAGAAAAAGATAAACCATTGACTCCTCTGAAAATAGAACAGATACGTACTCCGAGAGATAACAAGTTTCCTGTTTCTATATCCAATCATCCTTTCTCCAAAGAAGTACCGGACAGTAGTTTCAACGATACTGTTTTTCCAAGAGGTCATTTTGCACTTATCTTGCTAACGGAGCTCTCTTTTGAGAAAGAGGCATCTCACTGTTTAAAACAATACATAGCAGTTATCTTACAACAAGTGTTTTTGGGATTCAATTACATCAATCCTACTCTTCATGATCACTGCAGATTGTTGCTTCTCAATTTGATTCATTCATTAGTAACAAAAGCTTACGAAGAAAATGAATTGAACATTCCTTACGAGATTTATGAAGAGGCGTTGTCTTTGGAAGAATTTCTAAAAGCAAAACAAGGAAACTTTTTGTTCGACAAATTTCCAATCGTGAACGGAAAAGAAACAGTGATTTCAAAGTTTGTTCTCAAGGTTTTAAGATTGTTGTCTTCACTGCCTTACTTTCAGCAAGAAGGATTTCAACTCTCAAAATTGTGGGCACACGAAGCATTGAATTGGGCAATCAACTGTCCCAATGCACAACTACAAGTACCCTCCTTTGAAATTTATAGAGCTCTAAATCCAACTGTAAATAAAGGACATGTGGATGATATTATAGAAGCTCTTCAACGTTGTTATGAAAAAGTGACATTAGAAAACAACAATGTCATTTTGCAAATTCTCTTCACTTTGAGAAGTATCGTCGACAAAAGTGGAACGAACAAACTTACTTTGTTCACACAAATATTTTGGGCTGCAGCTGGAATCCTACACACAGAGTATGAAGAACAGTTTTCTCAAGCAACTCAACTTTTGCTCAAAATTCTCGAAATAGTCAACCTTTCTGACAGTTCCAGCGCTGACATTTTCTTGGCTTCCATTCCTAAAACCAATCCTGTTTTCAGGGGGATCCAACCATTGATTTTGAGAGGACTTTGGTCATCCACCACTGAAAAAGCCTGTTTGAAACTCTTAACCATTTTCCCTCAAATTCCCGAGTTGTGTACCAAGTTGATCGACAGTGGACCTAGAATTTTGGCAAACATAATGGGTCTTTTGCCTCATTTATCTGTAAATATTAACAACAGCGATACTGGACATCAAGTTTATGTTGCTGCGGAAAGATTGTCGAATTACTTCAAAAACTTGTCGAAATTAAATCTCAACGAAAACGATAGGTTATTGGGAGTTACTTTCCAAAACTTTTTAAACAAGTTATACGAAGATGAAGTTTCTTTTTTGAAAGAACTTGTTCCCAAACTTCAAAGATCCTTCTTCCCTACTCACTCTTTGTTTGTTTTGAATTTTATTTTCGAGATGTTGGACAAGGGACCTCCAAGATACAACCGCTTTTGTTTGAATTTTCTATGCCAATGTCTCCAATACGTGGATGTCAGTGAACAAAGATTCTCTTCAAAAATATTGCAGTGGATTTCCACTTTAGAGATGCACATCCATAGTGATTTGAGTAATCTCGTTTTGACCTCATTGGAACTTTGCATCAAAAAGAAACAAAGCTCCGAAATAAGCAAGATCAAACTGGAAGATATCAAAGAGGGTTTCAAAATGCCTGTCAGAGTGAGGGAATTCACCAATCAACCCGAAGAAGGAACCAAAGATGTTTACACTTTTCTTACTGGTATTGCATCAAAATCTCATAATCCTAAAGCTAGTCAGTTAGATTCTGAAATGATCTTCAAAAACTTTAGTAATGTTTTGGATACTGACAAAAGTTTGTCTTGGGAAGCTTCCACTATTGTCGAGGAAGAGGATGTGTTTGGAGGATTCAATGTGGGCGGGAATCGTTTTGATGATTTTTTCAACGAGTTGGATGAGGAAATTATCGACCAACAATCTCCAAAAAACACTTTAAATAATTCTTCTGAAGAAACTTTGAAGAAAATTTTGCCTTTTATTGATCATCAGACAGATCACTTGGAAGATTACACTTTGTCTTATGCTTTTGAAGTTCTTGGATCTTCTTTACATACTTACAATTCTGAAATTTCTCAGTTTGTGGAGACTGCAAAAGAAAACATCAATCATAACTTTGTCAATTACGAACATCAGCTTGACTTTCATTACCTTGATAAGTTTTACAAAGAATTGCACAAAGATTTAGATTATAAAACTTTTTTGAAGCTTCTCAGTAACATGAATCATGATCCCAGATTAGTTTTGTTGAATGAAATCAGGCAGATTTTGACCAATCTAAACAATCTTAAGATTTCTTTCTATAATTCTCATCAAAGATTGAATTCACTATTAACCACTATCAAAAACTTTGAAGACAAAAACCTCAATTCAGAGTTTATTATTCAACTTATTTCGTTCCACTCTTCTATCCTTTCAATTTTCATTTGCGCTGTATCCTTGAGAAATGTTGTCAATAGGGTTAGCACTTCTAATGTTTATGACACAAAGGAGATTTGCTCTGTTATTGAACAACAACAAAAAACAAACAAATTACTATTTTCTTTAAAAAATTAAATTATTTTAAAATAAAAAATATATAAAAAAAAAAAAAAATTTTGAAAGATATGATAATTTACAAGAATAAATTATTTTTTATTTTTCTTTTTTTTTTCTTTTAAAGTCAATTATAGTTCCCCTTTAGTTTTATTTTATAGCTTATTTTATCGATTTTCATTTTGTTTGAAAAAGAACTGGAATTCCACCTCCTTCTATAAAATCTAACAATTGATTTACTTCACTGATATCTTGATCAAGATCCTCTTGACCTGTGCTAAAGAAAGCATTAGAGTTTCCATCATCTGCGCCCAAAATATCACAAACCATCAACAATTCTGCTATTGCGTCCATACCTTCAACTGGTTTAAAAGGATCAATCGGATCTACACTTGGACCAGAAGTTGGTTCCTTTAAAAATATATATATATTACAAAAAAAAAAAATTTTAATTCTAAAAAGTTTTTTTACCATAGAAGGCATATCTCCACCAGGAGAAACCATATCTTCGGTAGGAGGAATTATTCCTTCACCAGGCATTTGAAAAGGGAGATCTTCTTTTCCGTCAACAGGCTGAGAAGAAGGTTCTTCAGAAGAGAAAGATTGAGAGAAAGGGAGACTACTGTTGTTTCCCGAATTGTTTGCATTGCTCTCGTTTCCTTCTACACTGGGAGAAGAAGTATCATTTGAAGGACTCGAAGGAGTATCATGGGAAGGAGTAGGTTGGGTTGGGGGTGGTTGTTGAGGTTTAGCAGGTTGTTTTCTGGCGTATTTTTTCTTACAAGGGACGCACTGATATGCTTTCTCATCAAAAATGATCACTGTTTTCTTACATTTAGGACATGGTGGCATCTTTTCTGTGGTTGTGGTGGTGGGAGTGTCATTAGTTGGAGTAGACTGTGAAGTAGTAGGGGTAGGGGAGACGGAAGTACGATTAGGATCGACCATGACTTGAGTTTGTCTGGAACCACAGGACGCACAAAAAGTTGCTGCATTTTTGAGAGCACGGTTACACTTGATACAAGTGTTCTTCCCATCTCCCCCTTGAATGGGGACAGAAGGAGTAGGGGTAGGTTGTGTAGTAGGGGGTGGTTGTTGAGGTTTAGCAGGTTGTTTTCTGGCGTATTTTTTCTTACAAGGGACGCACTGATATGCTGTTTCACTGAAAATACTCACTGTCTTCTTACATTTAGGACATGGTGGCATAACTTCTGTGGTTGGTGTAGAACTTCCATTGGTAGTGGAGGTGGTAGATGGTTTGGACGGCTCTGTTTTTTGAGAGGTGGGAGTGGGAGAAGGTTGTTGAGTTAGTGTAGGTTGAGAAGTGGCAGGTTGTTTTCTGGCGTATTTTTTCTTACAAGGGACGCATTGGTATGCCTTCTCATCAAAAATGGAGACTATTTGTTTGCACTTTGGGCAAGGTGGCATTTTTTCAGTAGTATTTGTGGTGGTAGGTGTTGACTTTGGAGTTTGTACTACTGTCGAAACTCTTCCTTCAGAATCTACTTTAGAACCACAAGACGGACAAAAAGTAGCATTCAATTTTAAAGAATAACTACACTTTCCACATTGTTTTCTTTCACCTGTATCATTTATTGATGAATTTCTAGAAACAGAGGAGTTTGTTCTTGTTGTTCTTGAAGTGGGTGTAGTCGTAGAAGATGAAGTGGAGGGGTTTGTTTGGGAGGGAGGTGTACTTGTTGGTTGGGAGGAAGGGGTGGAAGTAGTGGCAGGTTGTTTTCTCGCATATTTTTTATTACAAGGAACACATTTGTATGCTTTTTCATCAAAAATGATCACTACTTTCTTACAACTTGGACAATTTGGCAATTTCTCACCTGTCGAAGGAGTTGTAGATGTACTTGTACTCGTGGGTGAAGAAGCAGGAGTGTTGGTAGTTCCTCTAGTTCTAGAGATAGAAGAAGTTCTTGTTCTTTCTGTTGAATTGGATGTGGAAGTATTAGAAGAAGTTGTAGGTATTGTTTTCGTTAAAGTTGATTGTGTCTCTGTTCTTGTTGGAGTGGAAGTATTTGTTGGTTGAGAGGAAGGGCCGGAAGTAGTTGCAGGTTGTTTTCTTGCATATTTTTTATTACAAGGAACACATTTGTATGCTTTTTCATCAAAAATGATCACTACTTTCTTACAACTTGGACATGGTGGCAACTTTTCGCCTGTTGACGGAGTTGTACTAGAAGACGAATTTGAATTTGTTTGAGAAGAGGTAGATGGAGTATTTGTTGCTACAACTTTTCCTTCAGAATCTACTTTAGAACCACAAGACGGACAAAAAGTAGCATTCAATTTTAAAGAATAACTACACTTTCCACATTGCTTTTTATCACCTGTATCATTTGATGTTGTAGTCCTAGAAACAGAGGAGTTTGTTCTTGTTGTTCTTGAAGTGGGTGTAGTCGTAGAAGATGAAGTGGAGGGGTTTGTTTGGGAGGGAGGTGTACTTGTTGGTTGAGAGGGAGGGGTGGAAGTAGTGGCAGGTTGTTTTCTCGCATATTTTTTATTACAAGGAACACATTTGTAAGCTTTTTCATCAAAAATGATCACTACTTTCTTACAACTTGGGCATGGTGGGAGTTTTTCATTGATTGATGGTGTTATATTAGATGAATTTATATTCGATTGTGGATTTGATGAGATAGTTGTAGTTCTTGATGTGTTTGAGGGATTGGTTGATGTATTATTGGAAACAGAAGGGGATCTCGAGGATCTTGATACTGTTGTTGTTCTTTTTTCTGTGGAAGATGTGGAAGATGGAGGTGTACTTGTTGGTTGAGATGGAGATGATGAAGAAGGTTGTTTTCTTGCATATTTTTTATTACAAGGAACACATTGATATGCTTTTTCATCAAATATGGAGACTATTTTCTTACAACTTGGGCATGGTGGGAGTTTTTCATTGCTTGATGGTGTTGTATTTGATGTATTTGATGATTGTGGAGGTTCATTTTGTTTGGTTCCACATCCCGTACAAAAATTTATGTTTCCCTTCAATGGAAGTTTACATTTGATACAATTTTTTGATTCAGTACCACCACTAGTTGTGGATGGAGTGGTTGAACCTGTTACCTTTCTCGCAAATTCTTTTCCACATTTTTTACATTTCCAAGAATTTGTTTCTGGTGTTAATGGTATTGATTTACAATTTGGGCAATTTGGCATTAATATATTCTTCTATTTAAAAAGATATTTTTTATAAATATTATATTTTTTTATTGTGTATATATTTTTATTTCAAAGTTTGATAGATGATATTGTCAAAATTCTTTCAATTCTTCAACTATTTTATTTATATCTTCGCTAAAAATACACTCAATTTGGTATGATTCTCTTTAATGAGATTTTTTTTTTTTTATTTTTTTATATTAATTTGATTACAAAAAAAGAATACGATACGATGTGTAGGATCTAAAGAAGGAATTTTGAAAATTTAGATTGAAATAATCTAAAATTTAGTTGTAATAAGGCATATTTTTTTATGTCAGTTATATATTTTAGAGTAAATCTTGCTTGATTCGAAATATAGATTTGTGAATATGAATCCTATTCTCTCATAAAGTTTTATGGCAATAGGATTGTCTGAAAAAAGATTGATTTTGAGATTTCTATTTAATCCAATCATTTGCAAATGATGATTCAACTTGTTTATAAGAAATGAGCCATATCCTTTTCCTCTATGATCTAATTATAAAAAGAAATGTATGAAGTGATAAAAATATGATTATGGTAATAAACCTCTATTGATATTCACCCCACCTATCCATAAACCTTTTATTTCCATATTTCTACCTACATCTCTATCATCTTCTAATATACAAGCTATTCCCAATGGTTCTTTTCTATTTTTATCACTTAAAATCAGAACTGAGCAATCTTTGTTCTTTGATTTCAGATTATTCAGGATGAATTCTTTATATTCAGACCCTCTTCATCATCTATCATATCTTTCATTGATGAAATCCAATCAAATATTCTATTTCTCAAATTCTCCTCAGCATCTTTAAAGTTTAGAAAATCCAATTCATTATCCATCCTATCAATCTATTGAATCTGTCTTTATATGTTGAAGTATACAATTCCCTTTTCTTTTTTAATATTTCAAAGAAATCAAATTCTCCGAAATAAAGAAAATTATCAACATTCAAAAGAAACTCGATCCATAACAACAAGTTGTGAAGTATTTGAAAAGATAGAAATAAAACAATCTTAATTTGAGTTTAACTAGTTAAAAATAAATAAAAAAAAAAATGTTGGAAATAAAAAGTGAAGAAAGAAATGAGGATTTACTCAGTCAAAAAGAAAAGGAACATTTGAGTTGGATTAAAAAGAATATAGAATCAGATAATGAAAATTTACAAACAGTCGCCTTAGAAATTTTGACCAGGAATTATATCACTCAAGGTAATACAAATAAACAAATTCTTATAGTATATCAATCTAAATATCTATCAAAATAGCAAAATATCATCCAGAAATATATAGCTTGAATATTGTGGAATCATGTAAGAATTTTTTTAAAGTATAAAAATATAAAGAGGATATTTATATATTTACCCTTTAATTAGTATTGAATTTGATGGATGTATCCAAAAAGGAAGAAATCCTTGATAAAATTGCATTGAGCATTTCAACCATAATAATCAATAATAAACTTAAAATACAATCATTTCTGAAAAAGTATTTGGAAAGATTTTGGAAGATATTGCCAAAATATAGAGATAATGTTTCAATGGTAAAAAAAAAAAATTTAATCATTTTTTCAAAAATAAAAAATTAAAAAAATAAAAAATAAGGTGACATCTTTTTTGCTTGCTATCGGAATTTACACTTTCGAAGATAATGAGAAATATTTTGAATACTTGAAAAATTTTGGCATAGTGGAAAAAATAAATTTAATAGTAAAATACACAGAAGAGACTATGAATTTGTTGCCCAGTTGTCAAACAAATATTGAGTATGCTCTAAAGGCATTGTCTAATTTGATTCATTCCCAACACATCATCTTCCCAAAAGAAAATTATGATTCTATTTATCAGTTGGCAAAAAAGTATCCTCATTATGGAATATCTCAAAAGATTTTGAAGAAATACCAAAAAAAATAAAAAAAATAAAAAATAAAAATTATTTAATTTTTTAAAAAAAATTTTCCTATTTATATTTTTTGTTGATACTTTGTGTTTGCACAGAAAAATTTGTACAACAATTCTCCATTTTTTTTACCAAGCATGTCTATCATTTCGTATTTGCTCATATTACATAATTCATGAAGATTATCAACTTTGTCCATTACAATATGCATGTTGGTTTGATTAATACCAGGAAGTTTTTCCAAAAAGTGTCTAGGAGTCAAATTAAAGTTGTCTTCATCGACATCAACACCCATATTTGAGATTTTTTCGAGGTCGGGCTGTTCGTTGTTTTGTTTTAGGTGTTCGAAAAACTCAAAGGTGGTTAACTGATTTCTTGACCAAAATAATCTTAATTTAGGGAAATGGAGGGAGAGTAAAACCAATTTCGAAGGAATTTGAAAGGGAGTGATGAACTCTCTTATATCAGATTGCTTTTGTAAACAAAAACTCGACTTTCCTTCAAACTCTATCAAAAGGACAGGGTGTTCATAATGAGTGCACATGTTTGTGGCTTGCTTGAAAAGTCTTCCATCGTTGAAAGAAGAAATCAAATCACTGACACTTTTTCTTTCAACACATATCTGAGGTGAAAGAATGTAATCTCCCACTTCGATCACAGAAGCTGCTAATTTATAATCTTTGGAGAATAAGAAAGCAGGGAGTCTAGAGTTAAATTCTCTGCTATCCACAACGATTTCCCCCTTATTTTTATTCAGCATCTTTTTTTCTAAACCTCCCAATCTAGATGATTCTTGAACTTTGTCTTCGTCATCTTCTTCATCTACCACCAAGTTATCTTTTCCATCTCGGGTGCTTTCTGTGACCATATTCTATTAAGGAAAATTTATATTAATGAATAAAAGAAAAAATGGGTTTTTTCTTTAAAAAAAAAAAAAGATTACTGCTTTTATCTTTATTAGTTCATCAAATGAATTTCTTTCATTGATCATTTTTGTTTCCAGAATGTTTTCTTCAATAGAATTTTTGTAGTAAACAAAATAGATACCAAGGTTTTTGATTTTCTTCTCATACTTCCAAAGCTCAATTTCTCTGACAAATGGAAGGTTGGTGTGATACATTATAATGTAATTTGGTTCAAATTCTTCAAGGATTTGTTTTTCTCTTCCCTTTTCAAAAGGTTTAACGAAAATGTAAGGACCTTCCAAAACTTCAAAATCCTCAAAGAAAGATTTCCCTTTCTTTTTTGGGATATCTTTGGGTTTTTCTTTTTCTGAGATTTTTTCGTTTAGAAAAAAACTCTTTTGGACGTCTTGAGAACTTATCTGAGTTAATTGTTCATCATCTTCCTTTTCCACTATTTCAAACTGGCTGTTAGAGTTGTCATCTTCCAAATCCATATCAATATCTAATTTATCATTAATGGTATTATTGGAATTATTAGTGTTGTTAGTAATGTCGGAACCCTTTTCTTTTGTCTCTGAATCATTTGAAAGATCTATTTTGATTGAAGGAGTGATGTCTTGTTTTGTTTTTTTCATAAAGTAGGTTCCAATCGAGAAAGGATTTTTTTGGTTCTTTGAAGACTTGCTCTTTTTGTTGTTACTTTTATTATTTATATTGTTGGTGTTAATTGCCTTATTGTTGTTACCAAAAGAATTTCTTTTAGGTTTTGCATCATTGAGGAGATCTTCATTGGTTCTCTTTTTGTTCATTTGTCTGATCTTTTCTCTTTTATAAATTCAATAAAATAAATCAAAATAGAGTAAAATTGTTGAATAAAATATTACCTTTCCAAGTACTGCTTCCACTTTTTTTCTAACAAAGCTTTCCCACCAATTTCGAGGTATTCCTTCAAATCTTTACAAGTTTTCGCATCTTTCGCCATTATTAGAATATTCCCACAGCTCCTCCCTTTTGTCTCTGATTTAATTTCGGCCAATATTTGTGCAAGGGAATTCCATTTAGGGTTTTCTTCAAAAGAAGGAATGACATCAGAGCTGCAAGAGAGAGATTCATCTTGTTTGCTTTCTTTCTTCATTTTTTCAATCTTTTCTTTGTCTTTTTCAGAAGCGAAACTAATTCTATTCTTGGAAGTAACAAAAAGGGTGTTGGCTTCTGGCAAAAACATCCAAGCGCTAAAACTACCCACTCTGTATCTCACTGATTCTATATATTCGTTGTAGGATATGCAGTCTAATTGAAGTAAATCAACACCCATTATTCTAAGTTCGTTCAAGTCTGTCAACAATTGCCTGTTTTTTTGTGAAATTTTGTGCCAAATGGGCTCTAACCTCCTTTTCAAGATTTTGTGGTAACTTTTAAGCAGGACATTTTCTTGGTTAAAATCTTGTAGTTCTATCTATTTAAAAAAAAGTTAACAACTTTGTAATTTAAAGAGTTTTTTTTTACAGAGTTGGAAGAAGCGATTTCTTTGATACAAATTACTATTATCTTTTTAATACAGTTTTGTATTGTTTCCATTTTAGGAGTCATAGAACAACCAACCTCTAATATTTGGGGAGTATTTTTATCCAAATCGGTGATAACCAAAGAGTGAAACCGAGGTACAATCTTCAATTTGGATAGACACATCCACTTCATTATTCTTTCTGTTTTCCCAAATTCTGAGGTTAGTCCTTGTGGATTATCTGAGAATGCTTTGATGAATCCTTCTTTATTTAATTTTCTGTACTGTGATATTGTGAACCATGTATTATCATATTCTTGAATCCAATCTGCTGAACATACAATCATTCCACCAATCTAATTATAATTGATTATAAGAGTATTTAAATTAATATATCAAAGAATATATGAATTTTTTTTTAACCAAATGTGCAGGTATTTTTGATGTTAATAGATCCACAACTAATACTCTTCCACTCAAAAACATTACCCCTCCTTTCAAATATAATTTGAATCTAATTTTTCGCATTATCATAAGATTGAAAAGTAAAATATTCCATTTATCAATATATTTACCTTTCATTTGAATTTTCATTTGTTATTATTGTTGGTGGATTTTTATGGCCTGAATTCTTTATTTGATCAACAAAATTTTGTTGATCGCTCTTTTTGCAATTCAAAACCAAAATTATCTCTTTTGAATCACAATAGATCCTCAATAAATTTGATAAAATCCTATTTTTCCCCAGTCCATTTGCTATCACTGTCAAACTATCTTCATTTATTGTTTCCTCAAGTAATCTCTGAAGATATTTCAAAGACATTTTTATAATTTCCTATTTTGGGCACAATTATTCATTAAGAAATGTTTATATTTGGATCCATATTCCTTACTTGTTTATATAAAAAATATATATGAATAAATATAAAAAACAGATGTAACTTGAATTTTTTTTTTTTTCATTTATTTTAAAAAAGGGATAATTAAATAATTAAAAATAAAATTGAAGAAAAAGAAGAAAATAATTTTTTATGTATTCAAGCTATTTTTGGTTATCACTATGGTTTTTGCTCAATATAGCATTAACACTGATGAATAAGGCAGTATTCAAAATATGGAGATTCCCATTCCCAATTACACTGAGCTTGATTCATATGCTATTCACTTCAATATTTTCATCGTTATTTTTGGAGTATAAAGATAAATTCTCGGCAAAGGTAGATAGGAATTTCTATATCAAAATCTTCTTGTTCTCTGTGTTATTTTGTGCAAATATATTATTTGGAAATTATAGTCTATTTCTTGTACACGTATCATTGGTTCAAATAACAAGGAGCACCATTCCTGGGATCACAATGATACTTTCAATATTCATTCTTCACAAGAGATATTCGATCAATTACATACAGGGGATTGTGTTGGTGGTGATCGGAGTAGGGATATCATCCTATGGAGGAACTGAAGTAACCGCTGTTGGATTGATAATCACTCTTCTTGTATGTTTTTTATCCTCACTCAAAGGTGTAGCCTCATCTGCTCTATTAGGTAAACCATTCTTTTAATAAAATTTTTAATTAAAAAAAGAAAAAAAATTAATCCTAAAAATATTGAATATTATAATGATTTATTTTTGTATCAAATGATTTTTTCTTAAACGAAAAAGAGTACAAAATTGAACCGATTCAATTTTCTCAAATGATGTCCATTTCAAGCATGTTCCAAATGCTCATCTTTTCTTATTTGTCAGGAGAACTCCACGAAATAATGAGCACTAGAAAATATCATACTTGGGTTTATGCTCTCATTTTAACAGTGAATGGAACGTTGGCTTTCTTATTGAATTTGGCCAACTTTTCTTTCATCAAACAAAGTTCTGCTTTGTCTTTAACTGTTGCTGGAAATATGAAACATATTGCTACTATTGCTCTTTCTTTCATTTTCTTTGAATCTCAAGTATCACATCTTGCTCTTATAGGTACTTTTGTTGCAATCCTTGGCGCTGTTTTGTATGGAATCACGGAGGTAATTTTTTCTTTTTCTCTTTTGAATTTTCATCTTTTAATTACTTTCATTTCAAACTTTATTAGTATAAGGAAAAAACAAAGCCTAAAGAAAGTAACAACACTCTCATATAAATCATTCAACAATGATTTTCTTTGTATAAATTATATTTAAATTAAATTATTAAGCTAAACAATCTTTTTTTTTTTCTCCGTTAAATAAATTGATTAATTCAATCTTTTTGCTTGATTGTCACATCTATTTTTATCAATTTTAATTTTTTTATTTTCACAGCTTACATAAACTTTATAAAGCTCTAAACAATTTAATCGGAAATAAATTAAAAAGATCCGAAAGAAAAAGATATTAATTTCTTTCCATAAATCTTATTTTCATAATTCATACAGGTTTTGAAATTAATTACTTTTCAATTCATATTTCCCAAAATGGTACTTTGTTCAAATAAAACCATTGTTCAAAAAAGAAGTGAAATATATAAAAAAAAAAATAAAAATAAAAAATCGATTTTGGAAAGAAGATCTAATTTTGCATAATACTTTGATAACAAAATGAGTTCAAATAATGAAAATAACAAAGATTTAGACAATAATGATAAGAAAGAAAAAGATGATTCCGAAAATGATTCAACAAATAAGAAAAGGAAAATCAACCCTGAAGAAAATGACAATAATACAAATGAGAGAACAATGGTAAATTAATTTAAAAGATTTTTTTTTGGTTGTAATTTTGTACTGTAAAATTAATTACGTCCTAACACGTTATCATTAAAAATAATACCATCATAAGTATGTTCCCAATATTAATTAGGAACAAAGTTATGTCAAGGAAATTTATTTTTTTAAATTATACACCTATCTTTTTTCTGTCTCAATGATATTATCATAAAACAGCAAATAGATAATAACAATGTAGATAACAAATTGAATATGCTGGAAAAATTGATAACAGTTCAGAATATCTTGGAAAACATAGATTTAACAGTACAAAATTATCCCATGGAAAACATGCTAGAGAATAATAAAACATTGGGAAATAATGAATGGGGTATTTTGGTCAGCCAAGAGAAAGATCAAAAGATATGGATGATGAAAGGAAGCACCTTCACAATAGGAAGAAATCCAAAATGCAATCTTTGCATCTCTGATAACTTTATTCCCTCATCTGTAGCAAGAATCACGTATAATTATCCATCTGATATCGCCTTCATTGAACAGAGATCTCGCCGCTTGTCTGTCCTCATCAATAATGTTCCTTTGGTTGTGGGTGAGAGAAAGTCTTTGCAAGATCATGATATTTTGTCGATTGCTGTTGGGCAAAAGAAGATTAGTTTTGTAAAAAAAAAAAAAAATTTTTTAATTTCTCAAAATTTTGGCTTTTTTTGAAACCAATTTTCTCATTATTATATTTATTTTCAAAATATAGAAATTTGAAAAATACAAATCTAAAATAACAAATGTGCCAACTGAGAAGAATTTAGAACAAAGCCGAGAATTAGAAACAGTTCCAAACTTGGAAACACCTGGATCAGAACAAAGAAAGAGGAAAAATCCATATGATTCTCTCCCTGAAAAAATATTTATGATGACCCAAGAAAGAGCTACAAATTCTAATAACGAGAATTTACAAGAAAGATTGCAAAATGTCTTTGAAGATATCTCCAATATCAATATTCCCAATCAGGAACAGTTCGTTCAGTTTGATAACAGCTTTTTATTTGACGTTCTTGAGGAGGACAAGCTCGACAAAGAACTCAACCCAAATGATTTTAAAGAAGAAATCAAAAAGATCATCATCTCTCCAAGCCAAATAGATGACAACTTGGAAAACTTTCCTTATTACATCGAGTAATCTCTTTTTTCTTTTTGATTGACTTTTATTTATGTTTATTTTGTAAATTAGCCAAAATACAAAACATATCTTGTTGTATTCTCTTTATGTCTTTCTTTCAAAGCCAAGTTATGTTACTTACACTGAAAACCTCACTCCTATCAGCAGAAGAATTTTGCTTCAGGGATTGAAGGGAACCACGATTTACAGCGAAAAACTGGTGAGAGCCCTTGCCAAACATTTCAATGCAAACCTCATCATTATTGATCCTACAAAGTATCCTGATCTTTTCCAAAGCAAAAAAACAGAGAAAAAGGAGAATGAAGAAGGTACTGATTCTCAACTTGAAGAACTTATAAGAGAATCTCGAAGAAGTAAAAAGTCAAGCCGTAAGATGTTCGAGAAGGGAGATAGAGTCCGATTTATTGGTACTGAAACTCAAAGAGGTCCTAAGTTTAGGGATACAGGTCGTGTCATCATAACTGTTGATGATTCCAAAGTTCGAAACATCGGTGTTCGTTGGGATAAACCTCGTAAAAAAAAAAAATCTTTTTTTTTTTTTCTTTGTTCATTTATTTTTCTTTAATAGTTGTGGGAGGTCATTCTCTCGGAAAATATTGCGAAAAAGATAGAGGATACTTTGTTGATATAAATGACATCGAGAAAGATGATTTGAACTCTTCTTCTTCGTCCGAAATGGCTTTGTAAGAAAAAAAATCAATTTTAATCATTTTTTCATCTCAAAAAAACTTTTCGTCTTTTTATTTGTTTTAGAAACTGTTTGTTTGAATTGCTCGAAGAAAAAGAGTATCAACCATGCATTGTATACATACCCAACTGTCAAGAGCTGATGCTAGAAAATAAAACAGTGTACAAACACTTTAAACTTTTGTTCAAAAAACTAGAAGAAAAAACAAAGGGAGGGAGTGTTGTGATCTCCAGCGTAGAAAACAGCGAAGGAAATGTGGAGAGTAGTGGCAAAGGAAAGTTTCCTCAAGGTATGATGATCTCTTCAAAAGCAAACACCACACTTCTTGACTTTTCTCTTTTCGATCATCTCTCCAAGATCGACAACGACAAGGGATCTTTCAACAAAAACTACAAGTTGCTCAAAAAGATCATGCCTACCATGATCACCATCAAACCTCCCACTAAGCCTCAACAACTTAATGAATGGAGACAACAAATAGAAAGAGATGTAAAGTCAATCAAAAAGCAGAACAACATTTCTTTGCTCACCAAACTCATGCTTTCCAATCACCTTTGCTGCCCTTTTAGCAAGATCTCCTCTTCTTATTTGGAGAACTACACTCTCACTACTTTGGATGCTCACAAGATTATTGGTTGGGCTCTCAGTCACCATATCATGAATGAACATAACCATGATCCTTCTCTTTCTAATGATATCAACGAAGGGAACAAAGAAAAAACAGAGGATCTTCTTCTCACTGAGAAAGCTAATCAATTGAAAGATAAGGAGGACAAAGATGATGACATGCAGATTGAAAGCACTAATAACAAAGTGGGGGAAAGTGAGTTTGTTAATCCATTGGACCCTTCCAAAATAGAAAATGAAATCCAAGAAAAAATAGAAATCATCCGCAAAAACAACCCTTCTTTCGTTTCTTCCAATGAAACAACCAGCGAAAACAAAGAACCTATCAAAGTTCTCGAAATTGGATCTGCTTCCATCATACACGCCATTTCCATCCTCTCAAGAAACAACCAGACTTCTTCTTCAGGTAAAGTCACCAAGTTGCCAGAAGATGCCAATGAGTTTGAGAAGAGGGTGATGAGTGAAGTTATTACTCCTGATGAGTTGAATGTTCACTTTGATGACATTGGTGCTCTTGATAACATTAAAGAATCTATTCGTGAATTGGTCCTTTTACCTCTCAAAAGACCTGAACTTTTCAGGAAGGGAAGTCTCAGAAAACCTTGTAAAGGAATCTTGTTGTTCGGTCCTCCTGGTAAACAATTTTTTAAACTGTTATTTTAATAATTAATTATTTACTCAAAAAGGTACTGGTAAGACAATGATAGCAAAAGCGATCGCTACAGAATGCAGAGCAAACTTTATAAATGTTTCTATGTCAACTATTGGAAGTAAATGGTAAAAAAAAAGGCTCCTCTCCACTTTAATTAGTTTGTTTAAAATTTTTTTTCATTTTTTAAAAGGTTTGGAGAAGGAGAAAAATATGCTAAAGCAGTGTTTACACTTGCCTACAAAATAGCACCCAGCATCATTTTCATTGATGAAGTGGACAGTATGTTAGGGAAAAGAGAGAAGCAAGGGGAGCACGAGGCGATGAGAAAAATCAAAAATGAGTTCATGAGCTTGTGGGATGGCCTCAAAACCCAAGATAAGGAACGTGTCATCGTTCTTGGTGCTACCAATCGTCCTATGGATTTGGATGATGCTGTTTTGAGACGTATGCCTCGTCGTTTGCTTGTTGATTTGCCTGATGCTTTGAACCGCGAGAAGATCTTGAAGGTCATTTTGAAGGAGGAGAATATCGAACCAAACTTTAGTTTTAGTGAGCTTGCTAAAATGACTGATGGTTTTACTGGAAGTGATTTGAGAAATCTTTGTATTGCTGCTGTAATAAAACTTTATTTTTAATTTTTTTAATTTTATTCAATTTTTTTCTTTTTTTTTTTAAAGGCTTACATTCCTGTAAAAGAAATTCTTTCCAAAGAAAAACTAAACAACACAAATGTCGATGAAGATGATGATATGATTTCTGAAGAAAAAGAAGAAAGGAAGGATGTAGAGATGCGTTCTCTTACTTTGAAAGACTTTATCGAAGCCAAAAAGAAAGTGAGCTCTTCTATTTCTGAGGACTCTCATTCAATCACTCAGTTGAGACAATGGAATGAAATGTACGGAGAGGGTGGATCAAAAAACCCATTTAGTCATTCTATGATGTACATTTGAACATATTTTCTATCAAAGTTTCATTCTTTAAACAAATTTGTTAATACTTTCATTAAAAAAAAAAATATTTTTTTTTTTGAAGATATTATTATATTTTTTTATTTTTTATAAATTAAATTTCAAAAACAAAATTTCTTTTCAAAAAATTTTCCAAATTCCCAAAAAATAAGCAGTTCTAATTCTTATCATATCCCTTGTCATTTCAATGGTAGCATTGAGAGGAGACAGCTTACTACCCTCAATTTCTTTCCAATCAACACCAACCTCACTAATGGGAATTCTAAATTGTTGAGCCAAGAACAAAAGTTCGACATCAAAAGCAAAACGTTCGATATGTTGATTCAAAATCAATTTTTCAGCACACTTTCTTGTAAAAAGTTTAAAACCGCATTGTGTATCTTTAATACCTTGTACTCCTACAAATTTAACGATTTGGTGAAAACCCCATGCAAGAAATCTTCTGTGCAATTTTCTTTCAACTTTGGAATCTTCCAAGTGAGCTCTGGATCCTATTACTAATCCTAATTCTCCTTTTTGAATTTCTTTAATTTTTTTTTCTACTTTTTCTATGTCAGAAAAGAGTGTTGCTCCGTCTGCGTCAACCATTAATACATATTCTCCTCTTGAATAAAACATACCCTTTTTTTTAAAAAAAGGAAAAGATTAATTTGAGATTGAATTTAATTAGACATGTCCAAATATTACAACTTTGTTAGCAATGTTTTTACTAACAAATTTAAACTGTTATAATATTTTTGGACATCCCTTCTTTTTAATTTAATTTAAAATCTTTTTCAAATATAATCTTCAATTTTGATTATTCATTATAAGTTATGAAAGTTTCTTCATATATTTTTATTATTTGAAAGAGATTTAATCCATTTTTTAATGGGAAAATGAGTCATCAAAAATATAAATAGGTGTAAAATAAATATATATGAGTGTCATTAATTAATTGTGAAACTATGATTTATAGATGGATCAAAGATATGAGAAAAATAGATTCGAATTAAAAATATATTTTCATTTTTTATTACTCTCCTAACAGCACCACCCTTTCCTCTATTCTGAATCAATTTCAAAAAACGGATGGAGTCAGTTGTTTCTCTCTTGATATATTCCATGGAGACCTGCTCAGTCTTATCTTTGGATCCATCATCACAAATGATGATCTCCCAAGTGAATTTTGGATCTTTTAAATTTCTTTGTTTGCAATATTTGAGGGTCTCATTCAACATCTTGGGTAATCTATCTTGTTCATTGTAAGCTGGTACTACAATCGAGAGATATTTGGTTGGTTTGCTGAAGATTGGCTCGAAATTCACTTGTTCTTCCCTTATTGGATCTCTGAAGGATGTTTCTTGTGGTTTCCATTGTTGTTTCTTCTTTTCACCAAATAATATTCTAATCACAAACAACTACCAAACAAAATTATTATTTAATTATGTTTATTTATAGACTTACTATTGCTATTAATGTTATAATGAATAGAAGAGGGATATCAATGTACCATGGAAATATAATCATTTTTTTTTTTTCATTTACTAAATCTTCATTCATCACATTTGAAAAATATATTGATTATTCTTTGTATCCTTTTGTTAATCTTGTTTTCTGTATAATTATACTTATTTTCTCTGTTTAAAAATATATTAAAAAAAAATTGTTGAAAATTAGTTTTTTAAAGGGGAGTGTATATGGTAAACCAGATTAAATTTGTTGGTTTATATTACATTTATATTGTTTTTATACTTTAGGATAATGGAGAATATTTCCTCAAAAATAGAGAAGGAGAAAATAATTTCTTGATATTGGATTCAATAAAATCCTTTATGTTATGTGATTGTGGGAATCTATTGATAGGAGCGAAAATCTGCAGATTATGCACGAAATCAAAATGCATAATTTGCCACAAAGGGAATAAAGAATGTGAGGAATGTGGAGAAGAAATGGAGGAGAATGACAAAATAGTATCAAGGATAAACGAATTGAAATGTGAATGTATAACTTGTGGATGTGTTTTGATAGTTCATCATTCTTTCGATCATCCACAAACAAAGGAATCGCATCAATCTGAGGTTGATATCTCTTTGGAATGTGGAGAATGTGGAGGGAAATACAAATTAAGGAAAAAGGTGATGGAGGGATTGAAATCTCTGCAACATTTCTTCAACAAAAATCAATTAATGTGCGAAGAAATCAAGGATCTTTCTTTGATTAATGAAAAACTTGATTCAGAAAATAAAAATTTTAAGAAAGAGCATTCCATTTTCTTGGAAGAGAAAAACAGATTCATTTCTGATATAGAGATGTTCAAAAAAGAATTGGTATTGTCGAATAAGGGAAAGAGCGTTGAAGGTGGAAACATAAATCTGAAGCAAGAAATGATACTCTTCAAGCAAAATTTTAAAACGATCACCAATGAAAATCTTTTTTTGAAACAAGAGAAGCAAAGTTATAAAGAACTCGAAAAGAATTTTTCTTTGGAAATAAACAGTCTCAAACAAGAAAAGGATAAAATTCAACAAAAGAATAAAAACATCATCAACGAAAACCAATCTCTCAAACAAAAAATAGAAAAATTGACAAAAACAAATCAAAATTTCCACGCAGAGATTCAAAATTTGAAACAAGAAAACACAAAGTTGAAAGAATCCCATAATTCCCTCAACCAACTTGTGGAAAAACTTCAAAAAGAATTTGTCAGCTTGAGGGATGATGTAAAGAAAGATAACAACCAAAATAAAAATGAGAACAACCAAAATAAAAAAGGCGGAAATAAAAAGAAAAACAAAAATAAAAAGGAGAATACCACAGAAAATCAATCTCCTCACCCGAAACAAGAAATTTTCTTAGAGGAAATTTTAATTGACAAAAAAATTAATGAACCTCCAATAAAATTAAAATACAATCCACTCGATAATACACAAACTTCAAAAAAATCACAAAACATTAGTAATTTTTTTTTCTAATCATTTTTTTTTTAAAATGATTCATTTTCTTCAATTTAGGTGAATCTGTAATTGCATTCAATCATTATTATGGAATAGGATGTCCAATAAACAAAGAGAAGGCAAGGGAGATGTGTGCCAAACTGGCAGATGTTGAAGATTTGTCAAAAGGAATGGACATGCACTTTAACAAAAGTGAAGAATCAACCAAAAAAATAGCCTTGTTTCAAAATTTGATTTTTTTGAACAAAGGGAAAGAGGAAATTTATTATTTCCTCTACTTTATAGGGCTTCTTTACTTTAAAGAAAACTTCTATCAAGAATCTATCGACTATTTAAGCATTTCTGCCAAAATGGGAAATTCACAAGCTATGTACCTCCTTTCTGTTGTTTTTGAAAAAGTACAAAACACTGTCACCATCAAGATTGATCATTACGAAGAACTAAGTAAAATTGTTTTTTTAAAAAAATAATATTTTTTAATATTAAAATTTTTTTTTATCAAAAAAGTTGTCAAGTTGCTTCAAAAATCAGTGGAACTAGGAAACTACAAATCCATAGTATTTTTTTAGTTTATTTTTCTACTTTATCAATATTCAAAATATAATAATAATAGAATAGACTAGGTGATATATATCAAGAGGGAAAGTTTGGGACGGAAAGAAATTTAGAAGAATCAATTCGTCTTTACCAAAAAGCATCTGATTTTAACTGCTCAAAATCTATGATGAATTTAGCGTTAATCTATAAAAAAGGTGGAGATAACATTGTCCAAAAAAATGAAACCCTGTTCCTTCACTATCTCAAAGAAGCTTACAAACTTCAAACCCCTTCAGCAATTTATCAATACGCAACTTTTTATTTGAAGGGATTGTATGGTTTTGAGAGAAATGTACAAGAAGCGATTTCCATTCTAATTTTTTTGTCTAAAAGATTGTATGCTCCTGCTTTCTATCAACTTGGCAAAATACATTTCAACAATAAATATATTGAAAGAGATTTAGAATCTTCAATAACTTACTATGAGGGAGCAATAAAGTTGAACCACATAAAATCTTTTCTTAAGCTTTCTTCTATTTATCTCACTGAAAAAAGTATCATCAATGTGAAAAAAGCAATGGACCTTTTCATATCAGCTTCCAAAATGAACAGTAGTGAAGCTAACTATCTTTTTGGAATGCATCTTATAGAAGGAATATTGATTGATAGAAATTGTAAAAATTAATTTTTTTTTTTTAAATTAAGAATTTCTTTTAAAAATTATTTTTTTGTTAATTTAGTGGAACTTGGTTTGGAATATTTGAATAAAGCAGCTGACTTTGGATCTAAAGATTCTTTGTTATTGTAAAAAGCTTTTTCTTTTTTTTTTTTCCGTTTTTTAAATTTTCTCAAAAAAGGCTTGGAACTTTCTATCAAGAAGGGAGATATGGTATCAAGAAAGACATTAATTTAGCGTTAGAGTATTACAAAAGAGGACACAAATTAAGGGAAGTAGGTTGCATTCATTCTTTGGCTACTATTTACACCGAGGGTTGTGATGAAATAAATAAGGATGTGAATTTAGCAATCATTTACCTGAAAGAATTAGCCTATGATTTTGATTCTGATGCAAGTTTTTATTTATTAGGTTGTCTCTATCAAAACGGAGGAGATGGTGTTGAAAAAAACATTTCTCTTGCACTCGAATATTACAAGAAAGCCGCTGAATTAGGATACAAGGATTCTTACTACAGAATAGCAGTTGTTTATGAAGTAACAAATAAATCTTTTTTTTAATTTGAAAACTTTTTAAATGTTTTTCCAGATTGTAGAGCCAAAGGATATTCAACAAGCAATTTATTTCTACAAACAATCAATAGAATCACTCAACGATCCAGCTTCGATGCACAACTTGGCAAATATTTACAGGTATGGGAAGGAAGGGATAGAAAAAGATATTGAACTTTCAATTAAATACTATAAACAAGCTGAAAATCTCAACTTTACTCCCTCGATGTTGTGCCTAGGAATGATCTACGAGTGGGGAAGAGAAGGTGTTAAAAAGGATATAATCCTTGCTATTCAATATTATAAAAAAGCAGAGAATTTGGGAAACCAAAAAGCAAAAGAAATTTTAAAATCACTTGATCAAAGATTAAAGGATCAAAATTAAAAATAATTAAAAATAAATAAAATTTAAAGATTAAATTTTTTTTTTCTTTAAAAATTAAATAATTATCCAACAAACAAACTGAAATAAAAAAGGGGTTATTTCTTTTCTTCTTTTTCATCTTTCTCACTTTTTTCTTCTTTTTCTTCCTTTTCTTTTGTCTCTTCAGCTATCTCTGACTCTTCTTCAACTTTACCGTGTTTTTCTAAAGTTTTCATATCCTCCATCAAAGCTTCTCTAGCATTTGCAAATTTAGCTTGTATAAATTCACTACCACCCACTTCAGGTCTGTTCAATTCAAACAATTTTGTAAATTTCTTTTTTTTTTTTTGTTTACATTTTAAGAATAATACAAGACTTTAAAAAACAGATTACTTCTTCTATTTGTACTTTGGTGTATTTTGCATCAAGATCTAAGATTTTGATTGCCTAATTGAATTATTAAATTAATTCATCTTTGATTGAAGAGATTTTTCTTTATAAATTTTTTTTACTTCCATTTTATCCATCAATATTTTTTTTCCAACAGTAGATTTTAAACCACTTTTCTCAGCATCTTTCCAATTGAATTAATTTATAAATTTGTTATGTAAATTTATGAGTAGATATGAACTATTAATCTTCAAATTCAAAGAATTGATTGAATAATATCTCAATATTTTCTTATATTTGATATATTGATTTAAATAAAGGTGTATACTTTTTCTTCCTGATCTCCATGCAGTTGCAAATGCACCTGAATATAAGTTTTTATTTTGGGTTATATCCATAAACAATGATTAAATGAATACTAACCTCCAAATGCTATTGCACCCTTGAAAATAATAACCCTTATAAAATCCTTTTGATGATGATCATGATAAGAAAATTTAAAGGAAAAAAAAAAAATAATAAAGAAAGACCATTTATGTTTTAACTTTTTGATTCTATTTTTTTTTTTTTTATATTTTTTTTTTTGATAGTTTTTGATTTTTAATTAAAATTATTTTAAAGTTGATGCAGGTAAAAAAAAATTTGAAGATTTTATAAATAGACAAAAAAAAGACTTGTTAAGACGTTAATCCTTATCTTCATTAGGATTAAGGTCATTAGTAGAAGTTTCCAAATTGGTAGAAAGGGAGCCACTCTGATTATTCACCTCTTCGTTCTCTTTGTTTTTCTCTTCATTAGAATCATTCCCTTCCTTATTGGGACTCGCTTCGTCATTGTTTTCGTTGTTTTCGTTGTCATCCTTTGTTTCATCCTTTATTTCTTCATCATTGTCTTTGGTTTCGTGCCAAGAAAAAGCGAGTTGATCACCAGAAATGGAGTAGAAGGCATTGTTGAAAGCATACTCTGCTTCACCACGTGTGGAAAACCTTGCAAACCCATCTTGACCCTCTATCCAAACTTTTTCAATGGTTCCATAATTTTTGAAGTGAGCGAAAAGTTTGCCAGTACTGCTCAAAACTACAGGCAAATTCTCGATTTTGATGCAAGAACATCTGTTGTCGAGTTTCATTCTTCTTTTGGTTGGTCTTGATTCTGTGTTTACTTTTTTCTTGGGGATGTTGCTGGTCTCGGAGATTTCCTGTATGGGCCTTTTCTTTTCAGTGATTTCTGTTTTTTGGAGAAGTTCTTTGGCTTGTTGCTTGAGGAACTCTTTCTTTTTGGGATCTTTCTCTTCATCTGCCATTTTAAGAATATCGTTGATGAGATTGAGCTTTTTCTTGTTATATTCCGCTATTTTAATACTTTCTTCACTAGGGCTCGGTTGTTGGTAAGAAGTTGTCTCTTTATCCACATTATTATTTTCATTATCATTAGCAACATCCTCTTCATTATTATTATTATTATAGTCATTATTATTAGATTCATCATTCTCATTGTTTTGATCTACTTGGTTCAAAGTGTAGGGATCCTCTTGGTTGTTAGAGATGTTGTTAGGTCTGAATTGATCATTTTTGTTCCACCTGATCTTGATGAAACGGTTTCCCATGATGGCCTCAGAAGAGCGGTAAGCCTTAAAAGCCTGATCGTTGGAAGAAAAATCAACGATACATTTTCTTTTATTTTCGATTATTTTAATGTTTCTTATTTTTCCAAACTTTGAAAAATGCTCGCTTATTTTCGCAATTTCGTTGAGTTCTCTAGGAATATTTTCTACCACCAATGAATTTCTGTTGTTTTGAAATTTCTTCTTTAGTCCATCATTCCTTCTGGTATTGGTACTGAGTCCAGTATCAAGAGGATTATCTGAAGTGATCATATTTTCACTGTTGGTGTTGTTTAAATTATTGCTGAAATTTTGATTGTTGAAGTTGTTTTCTTCGTTGTTTTGATTATTGATTTCGTTTGATTGTATTTCATTTGGATTTTTATTGTATTGGAATTCATTATTAATATTATTGTTATTGTTTTTATTGTGATATTGATTTTCATTGTTATAATTTCTCATATTATCTATTTCAATCTGGTTTAGATGGGGATATTGGCAATTAATTCGATGACATGTTCCTTTTTCCGCAAATTCTCTGCAAAATTTTCCCCTATTATAATTATTTCTTTGATAATTGTTATTCATACGAATATTGGTGGGATTATTAGGATTATTGGGATTATTATTGAAATTATTATTTCTTCTGTTATTATTGTTGTTATAATTATTATTGTTGTCATAATTATCCCTTGGATTTTTATATTTTTTATTTCCACCAACCCCACCCTGTTTATAATTGGAATTATTGTTAAAATTATTGTTATTATTGTAATTATCCCTTTTGTTTCTTCTATTGGGTGATCTATCCTGATATTTGTCATCATACCTTTCCTCATCATATCTTTTTCTGGAAGAATGATGATCATCCTTATTCTCTCTGCTATCCCTTGAAGAATGATAATCTTCCCTATTCTCTCGATTGGAATGATGATGATCTTCACGAGGACTATTATCCTCTCTTCTCTCTTTCTCCCTTTCTATATTTCTGATATATTTGAATAAAGTTGATACGAAACTCTGGGTATCTAAATTAAACAAGTATTTGGTTAAAAAATTGGTGTAAATATTAATTTTGTTTGATTTTTTGGAAATGGATAGAAATATCCACTTAGAATCATGAATAACTTGAAATTCATGATTCAGTTCTCATTAATTTAATAGATAATCTTCTTATTTTGATATAAACATCCTTTATAAAGTTATTCATAAGGAATTATCCAATTTTAAATTAAGAGAATTATTTAATCATTGTTTTACATTCATTATAGGCTATGAAACAATATTTATTTATATTCATAATTAGCAATTAATTAAATAAATAATGATTCATTTATAATTGTGATAATTCTCCATTTGTTTTTGCATTCGAGCTTATTATGAGATTTTGAAATTATTTTTTTACCATGACCTAAGAATTCTCTCAATTGTTTCACACATTGTTCTTCGAAACTTGTTCCATCAGATTCCATATCATTTTTGAATAAAGTTACAACAAATTCTGCGAGTTCTCGTTTTGGTGCATCATTGCTATCAAAAATAAGAAAAATAAATAAAAAATTTTGGGAATAATTCTAGAAAAAGGGAAATACGGTAGATTATTCATAATGAAATTTTCAAATGATTTCAAAGTTTCTTCATTAGATAAATCAATCATCTTGGTTTAGTATAATTTTCTGATCAATTTTTTTTTATTTTATTTTTATTTTCTATTCTTTTTTTTTTTTGAATTGAATTTTTTGGAATGATTTAAGGGATGGAAAAGGACTTCATTGGAGTTAATTGTTCAAAACTCTGTCCAAAGTTTAGAAAATTTTCAAGGTATTGAAATCAATTAAATGTCATTTAATAATTTGGAAGAAATTTCATTTAAAAAATCTTGTCTTAATTGCTTCAATTGATTGACAATTCCAAACATTTGAGTTTCATCTTTTGCAAAGAAAGCATAAACTTCTTGAGTAGCAGAATGAATGGAAAAAGAATTGGGTAAGTAATTGTACTTGAACTGAAACTTTTTGACTGCACTCCAAGATAAAAGAGCAATGAAATTGTATTCATAAGATTTGTTACTAGGATCATTGGATTTTTTTATTGAAGCAATACCCAAACCCTTTTTGAACATACAAATGGAAGCTATATCTTCTTTTTGCTCTTGGGTGTTTTCTCCTGACAACCTGGAAAAAGTTCTCCTCAGAAAATTTGTTTTGGATCTTTTCAATTTCTCTTCACTTGTGCTTTCGTTTTCGTTTGGTTTCACATAAAAGGAAACATGAACTTCTTTTATTATTTCTGTTTCATCATTGAGAATTTCTTCTTTTTCTATCACTTTAGGACACTTCAATGTTTCTGCCATTTTGAGATGGCATTTGTAGTGGGCATAAACACAGCATTGGGTACAATAATAAGCAGTCTTTGAGAATCCCCTGTTTTAAATTTTTTTAAAATTAATTTTTATCTTCTTTTTATTTTGAGAAAAGAATCACCAAACAGTAGATTTACAGTAAACACAATTATGAGGATTTTTTATTTTCTTTTTTAAGAAATCATGTTTGATGAACACAACGAAATTGCTATTTATTCAAATTAAAAATTAAATTAAATTTATAAAAATTTAAAATTGTTCGACCTGTTCTCTTTAAACTTTTCTACTGTCTTTTTTGAATCATATTTCCTTTTTTGTTCATCTACAAAATTATTAATATTTCCTACTTCCTTATGTGCATTTACAAGGTTTTCATAATCTTCATAGTTTTCACTAGTATGTTTAATGAGTTCTCTAAGAAGAAGTTCATATCTTGGAATTCTCTGATTAAAAATAATTAAAATTGAGTCAAAAAAAAATTTTAAAAAAAAATTTACTTGAACAGGAACAATCCAAAGATTGGAAAAGGTAAAAAACTTTTTATTTCCCAACCTGAAGAACTTTCTTACATCTCTTTCATCACTAGCAAGAGTGGATAAATTGTTCTTAAAATCTTCTTGTTCACTAACAAAAAATGAATATCTATTTTGGGAAAACAAAAAATGAAGAAAAGAATAATAATTTAAAAGGGAAATTACAATTGTTTCATTCTTTCGCTATGCTTTACAAATACTTGTCCAATGTTGGCTCTCTTGTTTGGATCTTGTAATATCTTTTCTATTTCTACGATGAACTTTTGATGGAACTCAATCAAATGACCCAAGTTTTCGAAATTCTTTGAAAAATTTTTCTCTTTTATAACTTCAAGCTCAGAAAGTGGCTTGATATATTCATCTCTCATCTCTATCATCTTTGAAATATAAGTTTTTTCAGTATGGAAGAGTTCTTCGATTAATATTCTTTTCCTTTGCGCATAATTAAAATGTTTTAAATTTCAAAAAATAAAAATTAAAAAAGAGGAGTTTTACTTTTTATTCCAAATTATGAGCTTCTCAATTAGTAATTTCAATTTTTTTCTGTAAATGCACCTCTTAAATAGTTCAATAACCCTTATCTAAATGAAGAAATAATTAGGATAAATATTAAATTAATAAAATAATCTTTATCTTACATTCTGATATTGCAATAAATTTGAGAATCTTTTTGTTTATATGATTAACATTCAAATTATTTACATAGTTTTCCAATAATTCCGTAGTATCTTTCAATTAATTAGAAAAATAAATAATTTGAACAAATAAATTTTAAAATACCTTCTTGCTGATTTGGTTGTATTATCTCCATTTTTGAGGAGTATTTCTTTTCTTAGTAATTTTTTTTTTTTTTTTTTGAGGAGTGATTTTTTTTTTTTTATATTTATTTTGAAAGATGTTAAAGAATTTCACAATAAAAAATTGATGTTAAATGATTTAAGACAACAATTAGAATCCAATACAAATTCACTAAAAAATGAAGATAATATTACAATAATCCAACAAAAAAAGCTTTTTAAAGGTAAAGAAAAAAAAACGTATTAACAAGATATCTCCAAAATACAAGATTATAAATTAAGGTTAATCTATTTAACCATTTTAATGAATTGATTTTTCAAATAAAGAAATGAAGGAACTATCACATCAACAAAATTCATTTTCTCAGGTTCAATTTATGTTGACAACTCAGCCCACTTCATCCACCAATACAGAGAATATTCACGATCAATTGGATAAATTGTGCAATCACATGCAAATCGCTTCGAATAAACAAATAGAATTCCAAATAGAAAGAGAAAATAGAGAGAAAGAAGCCAAAAATTAAAATGGAAGGAGCAATACTCCCTAAAGAAAGGAAATAAATAAAGATTGGAGAAGGAATATCAAAAATTCTTTTTATATACATTCATTTCACATTGAGATTATTGATTATTTTTCTTCTGGATTTTGCCTATACATTTGATTATAACGAAAATTTTGTTAAAAGTATGATATCTTTATTAGTTGTTTTTTTTTTACCTTTCCCATTCTTCAGATAGTTCCCAATAAGGGATGAACACACAATTTTGACATCCATTTCCACAACAACTCTCATATGGGGGTTCTGGCTTAGGAGTACCCTTCAAATTCAACTCACTAACCTCTACTTTCTTTATCTCCTTTTGAGGTTCAATGTTGGGCAATTCATCAGGTTTGGATGGAGGAGAATAATCATATGTGAATCCAGAATAAAGCCTATATACTTTGAAACTAAATTTGTATTTTATTTGTTTGATTGGAAGTTTCATTTTTTTTTTTTATAATTTTTGAGATAAAAACTTTTTTGATTTGATTTCAATACTTTTAATTTCTTAAATAGATGGGTGTAATTTTTAAAAAAGAAAATTAAACAATAAAAAGAAGAAAATTCTTTTTTTAAAAAAAAGGATCACAACTTGTATTTTTTGTTAGGATCATTATCATTAGAATTGTTGTCATCCTCCCTATCTCTTTTGAAAGAAAGAGTTAGATTCTTTTCAATGGAAGTGACAAACTCTTCATCAAATATTCCCTTTTGACCCCAAATCCTTATTAATTTAATGATTTTGTCTTTTTCAGTTTCGTTGGTTGCAGTAGAATAAGTTTCTTGCATCATATAAGGTATGTGTGGTTCGAATATAGGACAATAAATGTCGATGTTCTCTTCTTGCCTTCTTTTCAAGCTGTTGATTTTTGGTTTTGATTATTTCACAGATTAAAATTTGAAAATAAATAATATCAAATTTGAAATTATTTTGTGAACATTAATAGGAAAAAAAAAGAATAGTTAGAAAAAAATAAATTTATGGTTGGTTAGTATAAAAGTTAAAGGTTAGTTAAATTAATTTAGATTAAAAGTAAAAAAAAATAAAAGACTTTAAATTACTCTTTTTTTTAAAGATGAGTTGTCTAAATTATGTATAATAATTAAAGCATAAATGAATAAATTATTTTCAAAAAAAAAAAGATGTTACCTATAATGAAGGATATCGTTGATGAGATAACCAATGTTCAACCTCTGATCGAAATTGATTCCAATTTCTATTTTGCATTTGAGAAAGTTAGCAATCTCATGAGCAGAATCAGGTCTTGCAATGATCCAATTTTTGGTCATCTAAAGACAAAAAATAAATTAATCTTTTTGTAAAAAAATTTTTTTAAAAAAAATTTAACTCTAATGGAAGCTTGTGTTGGTGAAAGGTTTTCAATAAGTTGTGTAAGTTCATTTATTTCAATGGGAAGAAGAGTTCGGCCATTCATTGAATTATCTTCAGAAGGGAAGTTGTATTGATTAATTGTTTGAGGAACAAAATTAGGAGAAGAGGAGACTTGTTTATAAATGGACCACTTGTAGTATTCGGAACCTTCCCCTCCAAAAAGAAATTGAAAGTTGTCCTCTGTTTTGTGATGCATTTTAACTTTGTTCTCGAAATATTGCCCGTGCTTGAGTACAAACTTTATAGTTGTATCAATAATGTTAAGGAGTTTTGGATCTGTTGGAGGGCGGGCTATTTAAAAAAAAAAAAAAGAAAAAGAGTGAAACAAAAATTCGATTAAAATGAATGAATCAAAAAGGTTACCGAGTGTTGGAATTAATTTCCCTTGTAGTATTTGAGAATAGATTGGCTCGTTAGGTTTTGGTTTTGTGGTGGAAGTAGTAAATCCCAAACCAGGATGATTGGAGGTAGTAGTAGTAGGGACAGTGGTGTTAAAAATAGAAGGTTTCAACTCCTTTCCATAATTAATTTTAAGAAATTGTCCTGCGAAAAAGTAGCCTTGCATCTCGTTTTTTACTTTAACAGCAGTTTCGACATTGTCAAAGTTTACGAAAGCACAATTTTTGGGTAACAACATTCTTATGAGAGTGATGTTTCCGTAGTGCCCGAACAACTTTCTCATGTCCTCTTCTGTCACTGTTGGTCCCACATTACCTACCCATAGATTTGATGTTGCGTTCGTGTCTTGGTGTTGTGGTATAGGAGGTGGAGCTGTTTCTTTTCCCCATCCTGGTAAAAAAAAAAAATCAAATTAATTATTATTTGTTTTAAATTGAACGAGTATCAAATTATTGAAATAATGTTCCAAATTTATCTTCATCTAAGAGTTTATATTCTATTGTTTGATGAATTATTATTTTTCTCACCTAATTTCAATGGCTTTCCCTGTAAAAAATATCCATTCATATTTTGATATGCATACATTGCTGTTTGTGTATCACCAAATCTAATAAATGCACATCCTATTTTAATAATTAAAGAAAATTTATTAACAAAGAAAAGAATAATTACCTTTATGAGGCAAATATTTTACTGATTGGATTATTCCATATGTAGAGAAGGAATTTCTTAAATCGTTCTCAGTAACTTGTGGAGATAAATTACCAACCCACATATTTGGATTTGGAGGATTGTTTCCTAACAAAAAATAAAATGAAATTAATAAATGGGTTAAAGATATTTAACCTTCTATTGTTGCATTATTTATAGGTTGTTGTTGATAATTGGTATATTGATTATATTGGTTGTATTGGTTATTGTTCATATCGTTATTTTGTCCATAGTAGTTATATGAATTTCCATCTTGATTGCTTGTGTTTGAATATTGGTTATATTGGTCATATTGGTTGTTATTATCCATTTTTTATTATTTATTTATTTTTGAGTAAACATTTGAGATGATATTGTTTATAAAAAACAATCAATAAATGCGAAAAAGATCAATAGGATCAATTTTGGTTTTGTTTCTATCGCATTTAATAATAAAAAAATCGTTTTGAAATGTCACTATATCAAAATCTGAAAAACTTTAGAGTATTCAATCTTTCATATTCTATAATGTAAATTTATTTATCTTACGTATATATAGGTTGAAGTAAAAGATGGGGTTGCTGAAGTGATTCTATGCAACAAAAATAATCTAATGAATGATAAATTCTTCAAAGAAATTGGATCAATATTCGAGCAAATAGATCTTGATAAGCAAGTTGTATGTGGTAATGAACAATAAAAATGTAAAATTCAAAATCAACAATGAAATATCTTTTTATCAAAAGCGATATTGTGGTCTGAAGGAAAGAATTTTACTGCTGGATTAGATTTGAAAGAAGCATCATCGAATTTCAATGGAGAAGGAGATGAAATAAAACAAAAATGGGAGTTATTTCAAAAAATAGATGGTATTCTTTCATCAATTCTTAATTTGGGAAATTAAAATTTAATAGGCTGGCAGAAGAATTTTGAATCGATCAGAAAATGTAAGAAACCTGTAATCGCTGCTATACATGGTAATAATATTATTAGATTATCAATTTAATAGTCAATCAATCATAAAATTGCTTTCTCATTTATCTTTATAAACAGGTATGTGTCTCGGTGGAGGAATAGATTTAGTAACAGCTTGTGACATTAGAATTTCAACATCCGATGCAATCTTCAGGTTAACTATTTTTTCCTTTTTTAAAAAAATTGATTTAAAATTTATCATTAGTGTTCGTGAAACTCGTGTTGCTATAGTTGCTGACTTGGTAAAACAAAAATTTCTTATTAAAATTTATTCAATAAAGTTTGAATATTAGGGAACATTGCAAGTAAAAACTTTTGAAAAAGTTAATTTAGAGAATATTTATTCTCCCAACTTTTTAAAAAGAGAATTGAAAAAATTAGTCCTTCTCTTGCTCGTTTAATGTGTTTTACTGGTAACGATTTTACAGGCGCGCAATGCGAAAAAGGAGGTTTGGTGACAGAAACATTCAGCAATAAAGAAGACTTAATAACTGGAGCAAGAAAAATTGCAAAAGACATAGCATCAAACTCTCCTTTAACTGTTTTTGGAACTAAAATTTCTTTAAATTATGCTCAAAATCATAATTTACAAGATTCTTTAAGTATTTATCATTCTATACTCAATATTCTCTTTAATCCTTTTTTTTTTATCAATTAGATCAGGTTGCTTTTTGGAATCTAAGCTTCTTGAAATCAGATGATCTTGTTGAAGCTTTTACATCTTTCATGCAAAAAACTCCTCCTAAATTCAAAAGCTCTTTATAAATAAATAAATTTAATTAATTTAAATTTAATCAAAAAAAAAAATATAATTAAATCAAATCAAACATTTGAATTCAAAAAATTAAAAAATTGATATTCTTGATATTATCAACAATTAATTTTGAGAATTAATTTTTAATTCAACTCCATCCTAACTCCTCAATTTCAATTGTCTATCTCTTTTTTATTCAAATTATAAAATCATTTTCTACCTTTTTTTTTTTCGATGAAATATGTGCAATACAAATTCATTTGGTGTTTGTGTTGGTAATATTGAGGTATATTTAAATTATTTTTAAATCATAGCTTTGTATAAATTTAATACAGAAATATAAAATTTTTGTAAAAATTTGATGTATAATATGGATACAAAATTTGATATTTGAATGCATTTCCACTTGATATTTTCTCTTTATAAAAACTATATTTGAAATGAATTTAAAAAATAAAAAAATTTATAATAAAAAAAAAATTTACCTGATAAATTTTAATTTAAACAAATCATCAATTAATTTTCAAATCAGATACACATAAAAAAAATGTAATTTGCCCATTATTATACATTATAAATCGATATCAATCCAAAATTCTTTTTTAATTTTGAAATTGTTTCAAATATTAATAATTATAAAAAAAAAATAAAATATCAAATGATATATATGAATATAGGTCCACATCTGAGGAAAGAAGACTTCTAAGAGAAGAAAGAAGAAAGAAAATGGAAGAGGAATTAAGATTGCAAGAAGAAGAATTGCAAAGAAAAAGGGAAGAGAGAATGAGAAGAAGAGGGAATTTGACGGAAGATACACCAAAAGAGGAAAAGAAACCAGAACCTGAGCCAGAAAAAGAAAAAGAGCCTGAAAAACAGCCAGAACAAGAATCTGAACCAGAAAAAGAAAAAGACCCCGAAACACAACCAGAACAAGAATCTGAACCAGTGAAAGAGCCTGAAAATGAACCTCAACAAGATCTTGAACAGGAAACTGAACCACAAAAAGAGCATGAAACTGAACAAGATGTAGAACCTGAAGATAATGTGGAAATAATTGATGATATCGTAGAACCTGTCAGAAATAATCATGAAGAAAATAAACAAAAAGAAGAAAATAATAATAATCATGTCGATAATGGACTCCAGGAACAATTAAATGTATTCATGGAAAAAATTAGTGAACTCAAGAAAACATTGAATAATGAAAGAAAAGAGCATGAAAGCGCTGTGCAAGATTATGAAAGCAGATTAAATAATGATAGAGAAAGATTTACTGATGAAATCGAGCAATTACAAAAGTCTGGCAAAGAAAAAGAAAGACAGAATGAAAATCTTGCAGGAGAGATTGCATCCTTGCAAATAAAATTGGAAAGGGTGGAAAGAAAATTCAATTCTCAAATTGATGATTTGAATTTGACCATCCAAAAGAAGGATTTGGAGATTGATAGCTTGAGACAAAACTCTGATAACAACAGCAGCAATGATAATTCTAATAGAGAGCTTTTGAGGGAGAAAGAGGAAGAGATCGAGAGATTAAAAGAGAGATTGGAGTTGCTCTCAACTAATGAGGAGGAGATTGAGAGATTGAAGCAATATTCTAACAGATTGGATTCCATCATCAACGATAATGACAAGGAGATCGAGCAATTGAAGAAGGAATTATCTGAATCCAGAAAATCATCTTCTAATCACGAGGATACGAATGAAGAGATCGAAAGACTCAAAAATGAATCAGAGAGATTGCATTCCATCATCTCCGATAATGAATTCGATATTGAAAAGTTGAAAAAGCAATTGGAGGAAGCAAAGAAGAACTCCAAACCTTCCGGTCCTTCTTCCAATGAGACCAAGCTTCAAGAAGATCTCAAAGATAAGCAGAATCAGATCAAGGATTTGAGAAATGATAACGATAGATTATCCAAGGATTCCAAATCAAAGGATAGAGAGATCGAAAGACTCAAAGAACAAATCGAAAACATGAAATCTTCTACTTCTTCCAACAACAGATCCTCTGGAAGAAAATCATCTACTACCACCCCTACTTATGATGAAGAAGAAGAAATCATCGATGAGGAAGTAGAACCTGTACATGAAAGGAAAGTACAAGAAGAAGAATACAAAACAAGATCTAATGAAGACTCTAGCGAGAGAACAAGATCCAAGGAAGGAGTTGATCCAGAGGTCTTAAAGACATTGAAGAATGAAAGAGAGAAAGAATTTGAGCTCCTCTCTGAGCAACAAAGAAGGGAGAAGGAACAACTCCTTGAAAAACAAAGAAGGGAAAGAGAAGAAGAGAAAAAGAAAATTACAGAGGGTGTTTCTGGTAACAGAATGAAGTTCTTGGAGTTAGAAAAGGGAGGCAAAAAGTCTGAATCTAACACTTCCACTGGTAGCTTGAACTCTGAAGAACAAAGAAGATTGAAGTTAGAAAGAGAAAAGGAACTTAACGAAGCTGCAGAGAACGAGAGACTTCAAAAGGAGAGAGAGGTCGAAGAACGTAAGAGAGAAAGATTGAACGAAGCTAAGAAGATTACCACTGAGACCAAGTCAAAGTTGTCGATGTTCGAACAATTGACTTCCAAGCCTCAAACTGGTAACACCAAACCTGTCCTTTCTGAAGAAGAAAAGGAAAGAAGAAACAAAGAAAATCTCGAGAGAAAACAAAAAACAAGTCAAATGTGGAACCAAAAGACAAGTCAAGAGTCTGACAACTCTAGTTTGAGATCTCAAGAATTTGGAAAAGAGAGATTAGAAGAAAAAGAAAAGATGCAAAAGTTGAGACAAGAAGAAAAAAAGAAATTGCTTTCTGGAAAGAGAGATGAAGAAGAGGACAACAAGAAAGAGGAAGAAGAAAGAAAGAAAAGACAACAAGAAGAGGAGGAGAGAAAACAAGAGGAGGAAAAGGAAAGAAAGAGAAGAGAGGAAGAGAGAAAGAGAAAACAAGAAGAGGAGGAGGAAAAAAAGAGAAAACAACAAGAGGAAGAAGAGGAAGAGGAGAGAAGAAGACAAGAGGAAGAAGAGAAAGAGAGGGAAAGAGAGAAGAAAAGAAAAGAGGAAGAAGAGGAGAAGAAAAGAAAGGAAGAAGAGGAGAAAAAGAAGAAACAAAATCCTCCTACCAAGACTGCTCCTGTCAAAACCACCACTACTACCAAAAAAACAACTACTACCACTGCTCCTAAGAAGACAACTTCTAACAACAGTCCTTCTACTACCGCCCCTGTTAAAAAGACTAGCACTTCTGGTTCTTCTAGCAACTTGTCTACCACCTCTGCCCCAAGAAAGACAACCAGCGCAAACACTGAGGAAGAGATCAAGTTTACTTGTGCAGAACTCACCATCTTTTTGAATAGAATTAATGCCAACTTGAAGGAAAACTCCAACTGGAAATCCGAATTGCCTATAAAGGGAGATAGAATCTATGAATTGGCTAAAGATGGTGCTATTCTTTGTGATCTCCTCGAATCTTTCAGACCAGGTACATTGGATGTCAGAACGATCGAAAGATCAATCTCTGATGACTTTGACAGGGAGGCTAATCTCAATCTCGCTTTCTCTTCTGCAAAGGGAAACGGTGGAAGATTTAATGCTAAATGTAGTGTAAAGTTATTAAAGGCAGGTAACAAAGAAGCTGTCTTGTATTTCTTGTGGGAAATCATCAAACTTGGAATACACAAGGATTTGTTGGAATGTACACCTGTCAGAAAGATTCTTTCCGAAAAAAGTGGGGAAGATGTTGGATCCATTAGAGATTCTTGGGGTGCTGATAACATTTTGCTTGGATGGGCCAGTTATCATTTGGAGAAATCAAATTATGGAAAGGAGGTCACTACTTACAAAGAATTTTCAAATCCTGATCTCTTCATTTATTTGTTTGCTGAAACTCTTGATTCTTCTACTGATGCTCTCAAGTCAAGCGATGAAAAAGAAAAGATTGAATCGATCATCTCCATTTCAAAACAAAAGAGTATTCCTCAAGTCATCACCGCTGCTGGTTTGCAATCAGGTAATGAAAGAATGGTCATTCATTTGTTAGGATATCTATTTCGCAAGATCTTCCCAAAATAAATATTCTTTTTTTTTTGAAAAAGAACTTTATTTGTTTTTTTTATAAAAATTAATGTTTTGGAAATTATAAAAAAGGATTTCTAATAAATATTAATTTTTAATTTAAATTTTTTTATATTTTAAAAAGTTTTCCAAGTTTGTGATTGATTCTTCAATATCTTCCAAAATAATCTCTTCATCATCTTCTTCATCTAAATCATTTTGTTTCATTTCAGATTTTAAGTTTTGTTTTTTATTTTGAAGGACTTTCAAACATTGAGCTAAAGCATTAGACATGTTGGTTTGTTTGAATACTTTTGTTTCTTCTGCAAAGATATCAAAAATAGAGTTTAAAGATTCAAGAATGATTGGAATTGAATCGTTTTTCAAAAAATTCAACAAGATATCTCCAATTTGTTTAAGATGATTTCCAAATGAGTTGATTTGTCCAAAAAATCCAATGAGTGACAAAGAAGAAACCACCACATCAGAGTAATCATAATTTAATTCCAAAACTTTGAAGATCAATAAGAGATGCTCTTGCTACAAAAATTGAAATAAATACAATAAATTAATTAAATGAATAAAAAAAATAAATTATTACCTTTAAATTGATGTTTTTGTAAGATCTAAGAATGGATGACAAACCAGAAATGGTTAATGAAAGTTGTTCAGGGGAGGACAAATTTTCATTTTTGATGGATTGATCAATAATATTCAAATAAAAGTCCCAAATATATTGAACTGTTTTGTTATCTTTGATAGGAATGAAAAGCAAAATGTTATTGTACAAACAGAGTGCTCTTTGTTGTACTACAAACAAACAATCAGTGTATCTAACCAACTCAGGATCTGTTTCAAGAATATTTTCAAACTCTATTAATTCACAAGGATTTCCACATTTTTTAAGAATCTAAAACAATTTTTTTTTTAAAGAGTTTAAATGTTATTTTGTTTTTAAGAATCTTTAAAGTTATTTTATATTTTTTTTACGTCAGAAAGAAAGTTGGGAGTATAAATGAGATTCAAAATGTTGTTAGGCAAGTTAATAGAGTTTTCATTTTCAGAAATATCGTCAATGGAAAGAAAGTTGGTGATGATCTCGAGGGTGTTACGTTGAGCATCAGTGAAAGATTTCCATTCATCCAACTTTTTGGTGTACTCCTGTTCTTTGATTTCACTCTCTGTAAGCTTTGTTTTATTGCTACTTTCAATGATCATGTTACTTTCATTGTTTTTATTTTGATTATCATTGTTAGTTGGGTTTTGGTTTGGATCTTTGTCATTTTCATCATCTTCTTTATTATCTTTGTCATCTTTATTGTCTCCTTTCTCGTGGACTTCTACAGAGTTGATTTGGCAGAGGAAGATGAGGTATTCTTTCATTTTCAGCAATAGTTGGAGGGATTCCACTGAAAGTACCTTTTGGAAGAAAGGGAAACACATTTGGAAGAAAACGTACTTTTGTTGAGGATTTGTTTCATAAATATTGAATAATGTTCCTTTTTTTTTTAAAAAAAATAAACAATAAAATATTTTTCATTTAAATAATTAATTTAAATTTATCTTACCAATGATGAGAGACTTTAAATACTGGTTTTGATTTTCCAATTTCAAATTATCATTTAAAATTTGAAACAAAGGCTGGTTTTTTTGTAAGTAAATAACTACTTTTTCGTTACAATCGGAAATAGTTTGTAATAATTCTCCGACCTCAGTTAAGAGGGTGTCAGGTAAGAGCAAGGTTGGATGGAGGTACTTCACAATGGTTTCTAATGTTCCGTTTTCGATTATTTTGAGAATACTTTCGTCATTACTTTCGCAAATGTTGCTTAGAAGTGACACCAGTTGTGTGAGATGATCGAAGAGTTGAGTTCTTATTTCCTCACTGTTTATTTTCACATCTATTTTTAACTTTTTTGAAGAAAAGTTAAACAACGATAAATGAATAATAAAAAAGAAAAATAAACTAAAGATGAGTTGTTTGGAATATTAAAAGTTCAAAATTTTCATCTTAAAAACAAAAAATAATGTTGATTAGTTTTATAACTTGAAATTGTTTTGAATCAAATTATAAGGGATTAAAATAATCTGAGGATAAAAAAAGATTAATGATTTTTTACTCTTTGAAAATAGGTGGTGATGGGCAAAAAGATATCCTCATCTATCAATCTCTTTATTCCTTTTCTATCGCAGTTGGAGCTAAAGTTTCTCAATGCACCTGTTGCGGATATTCTTACAATAGATTGTGTATCGGACATTGCGGCGATCAATATCTTGATGGCTCCTGATTCAAAGTGTTTATTCAATTTTTCATCATCATCTTCATCTTGGAACAATTTTGCAAACATATGACATGCAAATATTCTTTCTTCTTTGGTACCATTGTTTAACTGATTGAATTTATCAATTATTTATGTGAAGAGAAATATTTGAGAAAAATTATAAATTTTTTTTTTTTTATTTTTATTGGGAAAAAGAACCTTTTGGATCAATGGAATCTCTTCATCTTGATCATTAACATCAAATTCTTCAGAATCATTGTCATCTTGATTATCAAGTGGATTAAATTTTTTATTCTTATCATTCTTCTTTGGAACTTTTGGCATTATTTATGATCAAATACTTTGTTTGGAGGATAGAGTTGATTGAGATGATTTTGTTTCGAGGAAATTAAAATCAATTTTTTTTTATTTTATTTTTATTTTTCAATTAAAAATGGTTTTTTTATTGAATTAAAAAGAACAAGAGGGGAGTCTATTTCCATTTGGGACCGGGTTATCTCATTCCAAAACCTTCAGAGTTAGAAATAGCCTTCAAAAGTTTTTGTTGGAGACATTCTTTGGAGGAGTATTCAGGAAGGAGAAAGTGGTTGAAGCAAGTATGTGTTTGAGGTAATCTCTCATCTCCATCACCATGTTTAGCAATAATAAATTTCAAATTTTTTAATCCTCCGATAGGAGATCTAAAGGAAAAAATGAAAAAAAAAAAGTTTTAAAAAAAAATTAAAAATTTTAAAAAACAAGAAATGAAAATAAGTTGTTTTTTTTTGACCTGTCGCTTCCTGTGGAGAAAGACAATAATTTTTTCTTTTGTTCTTCAGTGAAACTGTGAACTACTTCCCAGAACCACTTGACCACAATGTGATCTTTGGAGTAACCACTCTCATAAGTGGTTTTGTTTTCAAGATCTTTAAAGTTCAATTCTTTGCTTCCACAAATCAAGAGTTCAACTTCTTCAAGAACAAAAAATTCAAAAAAAGCACCACCACTCACTACAGTGTTGAATCCTTTCTTGAATGATCCAAATTGTTTCTCGATAGATTTGTTTAAAGAATAATCAACATATAAGTCAACATATTCTAGATAAAAAAATGTAAAAAATTTTTATTTAAAGAAAAAAGATGGAAGATACCTTTTCTGTTATCGTTGGTTAAAACAATATCAGCTCCTCCAGGTTTTAGTTCATGTACTCTTTTTTCACCAAAATAATCATATTCTACAGTAAAGTCTCTACAAAATACATCTTCTACATTTCCGTTAAATTCAAGAAGTTGTTCCAGACCCTTTGCGAGACTCTTTTTGAAAAAAAAAATGATTATAATGAAAAAAAAAATGATTGAGGAGAAAAAAAAAATTAAATTAAATTACAGGATTAATATCAAAGAGATCTTTGAAATTAGTTTCAAGTCCCATAAGTTTTTTATAAATAACATTTGGAAAATGGATGTCCAAGATGATACGATTGTAAATCGCCAAACCAAGAATGATTCCGATCAATTCAAATTCTCTGAAATCAGTAGAAGTGTTGTTCAACCAGTATTGTCTTGCTTCTTCTACATTTATGAACATTCCGAATTTAGGGTCAAAGATTTCTCTTATAACTAATTGAAAGAATTCTTTTTGGACACCCCCTTCATCTATACCCTCTTCTCCAATAAATTTAATTTTGAGTTCTTTTTTGAAATCTTCTTCTTCAAATCTTTCAATCTAAAAAAAAAAATTAATTAGTTTGAAAAAGTTTTTTTTGTAAATAAAAAGAAAATTACACATTCTAAACAATCTTGAATTAGATTTTCTCTGTTAATTTCGAATACGAGAAAAGGAGAGGAGATTTGCCCACCTATCAACATTTGAATTGCATTCTATTTGAAACAAAAGTGCAATATTAAACAAAGAATTAAAAAAAAATGATCAAAAAAAATAATGGATAATTACTCTTCTTTGCATATTTTGACTAACTCTCGATTCGTATGTTAACAATTTTGCTTTTATGGCAGGATCTAATATGTAAGGGTACTTACAAAAAGAAAACGGTTCTTTTTTGTGCCATCTCAAAAAATCTTCTCTCGAATCTATCTTTTTAGATAATTTATAATTATAGAAATCTGAGGTGATTATTTTTTGAGAAGATGCTTTTTTGTTGGCTTCATAAAATATTTGTGTGAATTTAGTAGAAGTGGTAACAGACTTGTCACTATGATACTTTTCGGTTGTGTTTGCTTCTATACGATTATTAATGAGGTTTTGATTTATGGAGAGCAAGTGTTTTCTTGTGTTGTAGTCCATTTTGGAGACCCAATTAACGAGGCACTCAAGAACTTCTTCTCTAAGATCCAATATCCTTTCATACAAGCTAACCAACACCCCATATTTCGTGGCAAGAACAGGAAACTAACAAAAAAATTTTGAAGGATATTAAAAAAAAAATAATGAATTTTTAATTTTTCATTTACCAATAACATAATCAAGAATTGTCTTGCAGATTTGGGTGTTTTGAATGTTTTTATGTCCCATTGCATGTTTTTGATTAATCTATCAAAGGAAGAGATGATGATATCCGATACCTTTTCCTCTTTCATGATAAGTTGGAAGGTGGATTCCAATTCTTCGAAATTGATTCCAGATTCTTCAGATGTAGCTGGAGTATCTGGTCCATTCTAACAAAAGAAAGGGAATATGATAAAATAAGTAAGGATTTTATGGTTATATTTGGATTCACAAATAATAAATATTAATGATAAATGAAAAAATGATTAGTCAACTTTATTTTATAGTGATATATTTCATAAAATAATATTATTTATTTTACCTTTAGGAAGCTTATATTCAATGTATCTGTATTTGAGAATAAATTTCCATACGTCCTGATAATCGGTACGAAATTATTTGTTGATTTAGCTTTATTGAAGTCTTCTTCTATGATTGTTTTTGTAAAATGTGGTATTACATCACAAAAAGTAATATTTTGTTTCACATTATTTATGGAAAGTTTAAATGATATAGCTGCTGCTTCATTTGGATCTTTAGGTTTATATTGACATTCTTTGATTTGTTGGAAGATTAATATTTTGGCTTATATTTGAATGAATTTGTAATTATTTCAATTTAACTTACCAGGATTTGATATACAGAATGTTTGATTACAACATGTTCTTCTGCATCCTTGCGTTAATCTCAAAAAATATCTGTTTTATTGAAAAATAAATTATTAGACAACAAAATTGTGTTTATTTCCAAATAAATTTAATTTATGAGTTTATTTTTTTTTACTCTTTGACATTTTCCTTTATTTTTCTTTGCAAAGTTTCTTTTTCTTGGGAATCTATCATGGAAAGAAACTATAGTGAGATTATATTCAATTGTAACTTTTCTATTTTTTTTTTATTTTTAATTTAATTTAATTGAAAAAAATTAAAAATAATTAATAGCTTCTTTTTTTTAAAAAAAAAAAAAAATCAAAAGCAAGATAATAAGAAATAAAAGTTTTTTTTTAATTTTTATCCCTTGCAATATATTTAAAAACAGTTTTTAAAAAAAAATCTTTTTTTTTTTCATTTATCCCCTAGTGATGATGTACAGCAGAATTGATCATCAATCCAAAAGTGATCAAAGCGAAAATAGTGATAGAAATCCAAAGAAAATTAGGAACAAATTTTTTAGCAAAATTTTTCCATTTTCGAGGCATGGCTCTCAAAACTAAAGGAAATAAAAAGCAAAAATGAAATCAAAAAATGAAAA
>JAMYWO010000171.1:68053-89632 GCA_024220525.1 Cochliopodium minus
AAAATCAAAAAATGAACAAAAGTGAGGTGATTTTTACCTGGAGCACCTTTGAATTCTTCATCTACCATATTCCAAATATCCACATTAGGAGTGGTTTGATAATTTTCTACGGAAGAGTAACCAGTTGGATTGATGGCACCATCAGAAAGTGAACCACCTTCATCGTTGATGTTTCTTCTGAACTCATGAGTTCTTCTAGCTCTTGAATAGACCCAAAAAGGTATGACAAAATTGATGGCAGTACCCACAAAGAGGGTTGACCAATTGACAAAGATAGTAAACCCATCACCTTGGTAAAAAAATACTGCAATGATCCATGGCAAGACTACTCCTGAGAATCCAGACAAAAATTTTCCAAAAACTTTACCCACATATAAGTTATATCTAACCATAACACTGTAGAGCTTTTCAAATAGAAAAATAAAATTAGCTAAAAATAATTTTTATTTTGAATTTTTTTTTTACAGGAATTCCAAGCCCAATACCGACCAAAGAAAATAAATAAACTGAAATTTTGGTTATTAAAGCAGCTTTCTTTCCACCTGTTGGATTAGCAATGTTAATCAAAATATTCGGGGAAGCATTGGAATAAGCCAATCCTCCCAAAACACCGAATATAATATAAATAATAGTGCAGAGTCCCGTAGAAAGCCAGATTGCAGAATTGACATTTACGTTTGGTTTTTTTTCATTTGCCCAACTAGGAACCGTACAAACCTTTTATTAATTAATATGAATAAACATTTTATATTGTTTGTTTGTGTTTTTTATTTTTTTACAAAGGCAAATGATATTGTCACGAAGCCAAAGACATTTGTGTAATTTTTCCCGAATAGTGGAATATTGCTTGGTTCAAACCCTCTACTGATAAATGCATAGAAAAATTCGAACATGATCAAAAAGAAACTAAAGAAACAACCATATTGTGTATAGATGTTTTCATCTAAATTCAGAAACCCTAGAGGCATGCAAATGACCATACCAACCATGAACCCTGCTGTTAATATCAAGAACCCGTCATTTGCAAAAGGAACTCCATCGTTGGGGGAAGCAACCAAAACTTTGACCGTGGGTATCAGTTGAATTGCCCAAGAATGTCCAAAAGCAAACTAAAATATCATAAAAAAAGAAACTATTTATTAATTTATTTTATTTTTAAATCGAAAATTATAAATTATTGAATATTTCAAGATAATATTTAATATAAAAATATATAATAATTTTGACGAATATTTAAAAAATTTTATATTGATGCTTATATTTTTTGAATTGATTGGAAATGTTTTTAAAAAATTTTTTTTACAAGGAAAAATTGATCCACAACTTGTGACATGGCTATCATGCTGGCTATGTTCAGCGATAAGAGATTGATATTATATAAGGCCTGCACAAATATATAAAATTTATGTCCAAAGTAATATCTGACCACAGTGGAATATTCCACTCTTTGTTGGTAAAATCTGTTTTTGGGAATCAAGGTGATACTATTTGATGATTGTTGAATTATTTCGTTTTATTGAAATCAAATTTAAAATTTTTTTTTAATTACGCTTCGCAAATACAAGTCGAGCCTAATGAAGAGATAATTGCTGAATAAATGATTGCAAATATTGGTACAACATATCCGGCTTTTATATAGGAGATTTTGATTGGATTAGAATGGTCGAAATTTGTTTGTAAACATTAAAAAATTATATTTTTTTTTTTTACCTTGCTGAAATGCAAGTGGTACTCCCAACATACCAGGACCGGTGATGTTATTTGAATTGAGCACCAAAGATCCAAAGAAATTGATACTTCTTTTTCCTATATATTCACGAATATAACAATATTTTGAATAAATTATTTTTGTATTGAGATTTTATATAATTGTTCGTTTGATTTAAAATCTCCATATTTTTCTTTTTACCTAGATTTTTGTCTTCTTTGTTTTGTCTTCCAATATATTCTGGATCTTCTTGTTCACCATCACTTGTTCTATTACCTTCATCATTGCTATGAATAGGATCAAACGTATCTCCAATTATATGATGTGTATCAGTGTCCATAAATAAAAAAATAGAAGTTCTTTATACTTTTCTATCAACTTTTTTTTTTTTATTTATAGTATTTTCAGCATATTTGAAAACATTCAACTAAGATTCTATTATTCATCGAACAAATTAAAGTGAAGAGATATAGATAATCAAAATATAGTGTATTGAATTTTATTGTTGAATGATAAAAAATAAAATAAAAATTAGTCCCAGTCCACAGTTTTATTGTGAGGTAATCAATCTCTTTGAATAATTTTATTTCATGCATTTCATCAATTGATCCACTTCATGATCTTGCTCAGATATCACAATGAGAAAGCAAAATAATCATTATTTCAATTGGACCAAAAGAAAAAATAACAACCATGAAACATCCTCATCCAAAATCATAGTCAAAAATAAAAGAACAAAGAAAGATTTTGAGATGGAGAATAAGAGGAATTTTTGGCAAAGCAAGATGATGGAGGATATCCAGAAATCCATCACTTCAAAGGGAGATTATCAGAGCAGGAATAAAATGGCGATGAGCCATGATTTAGAAAATTGATAATGTTGAATGAACATTGTGCAGAGAAGAAGGATAACAAATCAAATTCAATTGTAAAATATTCAAAGAAAAAAAAAAAATATTATTTTCATTTGAAAAAAAAAAGATTGACAAAGATTCAGAAGAAGATCTATTTTATGAACCCAAAAAAGTGGACAGGAAAATTAAGGAAAAAAAAACAATCTTAAAGTCTCCAATTAAAGAAAGTAATGAGCCGATTGTTATTCCCCAACACTTGGTCATCTTTATAGAGTCTTCTTTTTTTTTTAATACTTTAAAACAATACCTGTTTTATTTCTTTTTTTTTAACCAAAAAAATGTTATAGTAATGGAATTGACAAAACTCAGTTTGAATATTCAAAAATAAGGTAATTAAATTGGGAGTTAAAAAAAATAAATCACTTTTGAAAAATTAAAACGTTATTTTTATTCGAAAAATTGTCTGTTTATTTTTCTACATGTTTTTATTTGAGACAAATAATTCTCGTAAATATAATTATATATCAGAGAAAAGCGAAAAGGCTTCAAAATACAAAATAAAAAAGCGAGAACACCCAAAAACTCCAGCAGTAACAAAGAAGACATCAAACTATTTTTGATGCTGAAAGGAACACCTGCATCCACAAAAAATCCATTAGAACATACTCTACCATCAGGACACATAGAAAAGAATTCTGGAGCTAACAAGGGAGTACACTGTTTGCATTTACCCATAATACAACTTCCTACCCATTCCACTGTTCTTGCTTTTTTAGTTACGTTGTCGTATTTTACAAGTCCGCAGTACATTAGGTCGTCCATTCCTTTTGTTGTTTGTGTTCCTTCTAGTCTGAAATCACATTTTTTACCTATTATTGTTGGTTCATATTTGTTACACGTCCCCACATTTTCCTTTTTTGCAAATTATTTTTATAATTTATTTTTATAATATTTTTTCTTTACATCAAATGGATCACTGATGCAATAACTACCTTTATCACAATTACAATTTTTGAAGAAGCTTGTATAATTACACTTCATACAAATATTAGTTTGATATTTCTCTGAATATAAACAATAGGGAAGCCCTTGATTTTGGAATATACATTGATCTGTGGTATTGCAAGAGATGTATGCATTTATGAAAGATATATTGATCAAGGAAAGAAAAAATATTTTTATTATGAACATGATAATCCCTTTCAATTTTTATTTTTATTTTACAATGATTAATTATTTAATGATATTATTAATAACTAAACTTCCAATCTTGTGTTTTTTCTATTCTTGAATTTTCTAAATCTGTTTTTTAAGAAATAAATAACAATGATGATAGCTAACAAAAAGAAAATAGTATAGACAATAGTAGAGAAAATGGATAAAGAAAGTGTGAGACTATTGATATAAATGTAGTTCCAAGAAAAGGGACCAGAAGGGGACATGCTAAATGTTTTCAAATTACAAGTTCTCCCATCTTCACAAATAGAATAAGGTAAATTAGGTAATAATCCATCTGTACATTCGTAGCATAAACCCTAAAATTAGAAGATTAGAATGTTACTTTAAAAAACTTGAATTTCTTTTATGGAAACCTTTTGACAACTTCCTTCCCTAAATAATTTATAAAAAAATTTAAATTATCTTTTATTTTAGAGAAAGTACCATTCAACATATCTTTAAAATTTTTGAACAAGAGAAAAAATTTAGTTGAAACAAGTTATAAATGTAACTAAAAAAGAAAATTACCTCACAGAATTGTTGTTTTCGTGAAATATTACTTTTCCGCAAAATCCTAACTCGTTTTGATTTCTAATGACATGCATTCCCGCTTTGTCCAAACTTTCTGAACACTCTCTACCCAATATATCTTTTTCGTATTCCCTGCAGTTTCCATAATCTTTCTATTTTGAAGTTGATTAAATTTAAAATTGATTGAAATGCGTATACTTACGTCTTCATTATCTCCAACACAATATTCTCTCAATCCACATTGACAATTTTTATTTTTAATAATTGGATCACATCTTAGGCATATCTTTTGATCCAATTCTGTAATTTAATCAAGATATTTTTTGATTATTTGAATGAGAAATTTATTTTTTACCTGGTTTAAAAAGACAATTAGGTTGCTTATTTCCATATTTATCAATTGATTTTGTGCAATTATTTGGAGAATCACATAAATCATAACAATATATTTGAGATGTGAAAATTAATAACAAGATAATCAAAAACAAATTTTCCATTTTTTTTTTTTATTATTAAATAATTTAATAATCTCTTTTTAGATTGACCATTTGATAAAAAGTTGAATTAGGATTAGAAAGGAGGTTGTTTGGAGAATCAAATTCAACCTTTCTGCCAGCTCTCATTACAAGAACAGAATCAAGATCGACTATAGTTTGGAGTCTATGTGCGATCATCACTGTAATAAAAGGAATTTAAATAACCAATTATTTAAAAAGGATAAATTTTTTTTACAAACAGTTCTTTCTGATAATTTTTTCATGGCCTCTTGTAGAAATTTTTCGCTGTTATTGTCAACACTTGAAGTTCCTTCATCAATAATCTAAAATATTTTCTTAACAAAGAAAGCTATGAATTGAATGTGAAAAATGTTACGATAATTTTGCTATCAAAAAGAAGAGCTCTGGCCATGCACAAAAGTTGTTTTTCACCCAATGAAAAGGAGGAACCTTTTATAACAGTATCAAGACCATTTTCAAGTTCTTTAAAAAAAGATTTTGTATTTAAAGTAAATAAAAAATTGTTTAAACATTTTTTTACTTTCACATTTGTTTAATAGTCCAACAATTTTGAGCATATCCCACATTTTTTCATCATTAATATTTGGTCTGCCAAAACTCAAGTTAAATCTAAGAGTATCATTAAAGATGACTGGAGTTTGAGGTATCGCACATATTTGTTTTCTGAGGATGGGAAGTGGAATTGATCTGACATCTACTCCATTCAACTCTACCTTTCCTGCTTCAACTTCCACAAGTCTCATAATAGAATTGAAAATGGATGATTTTCCTGATCCAGTTCTTTTCATGAAAAAAAATTTAGATTTTTATTTTATTTATTTATTTTTATTTTATTTATTTATTTACCTCCCAACAATACCACAAGATTTTTTTGGTTCAACTTCAAAAGAAAGATTCTTTAAGACAAGTTGATTTGTGTATCCCATTTTGACATTTCTGAAAGCTAATGATCCTTCGTTCGGCCAACGGTAGTTATATCTCCTAATTTCTTTTTGAGTGTACTGCTTTTCTATTTCATAACTAGAATACTCCATTATTCTTTCGACAGAATTCATTTGGCCTTGACTGGATGTTAAAGATCTAATTAAAAAATTGATAGTGTTAGCAGAACTAAGTGAATAGGTGAGTGCTAATCCAATCGATGAAGAGTCAACATTATAAGTAGAACCCAAATATCCGTAAAAGGAAATGAAAAACAGAGCACTAGTAGCTATTGTATCTGCTCGAAATGCCAACCACCTTTCCATCGCAATCCCAAAGAAAACACACTTGTTTAGATTATCTATCTTTTCTTCTATTTTGTCCACAAACATTTTTTCTACTTCTTCTATTCCACTGTTCCTAATTGTCAATACTCCATCTTTTATAATTTCATTAATAGTGAAAGATCAAAAATTTTAATTATTTATTTTACCAAGGGACTCGTTTAGTTTGCTTGTTATATCACTCGTTGCAATATTTTTAATTCTTGTGACTTCACGAAATGACTTCCCAAAGTATTTTTGAGAAAAAAAGAGTACAATGAAGATAAATCCCACCCCAATTAATGCCCAGTAACTTGAATAAATAATGATAAAAAGTGTTGCAATGATTTGGAAGATACGATCTTGACTAACAAACAAAAAAAAATCAAAAAAATTTCAATTAAAAAAAAAAAGAATGGATAAAATTACCTTTCTCTTAGTGTTTCAGAAAGTTGAAAATCGATTTGATCAATATCATTTGCGAATCTTGATTGAAATCTAATTTTCAATGAAGAACAATATGAATCTTAAGATAGAAAAGAAAAAAATTTTTTTTTTAACCTTCCCATAGGTATTGATTCGAAGACTGTTTTTTTGATTTTCAAAATTGCTCTAATCAACATTTGGTGAAAGTAATTCGATGAAAAAAGAGAAGCAAAAGAATTGCAGATGAGATGTAAGAATAAACACAAAGAAAAAATCAATCCTAACAACATATAGAAAAAAAGATGCTGTCTGTTTTGATGAATGTCCATATTACTCGCCCCTTCTTTTGCCCATTTAGAAAGGTAAATATTTTGGATGACTGTTATAACATAACTAGTCAAAATGAAAACGACAGAGCTTCCCCAAAAGAAAGGTGAACTTTTTGAAAAAAAAATTTTATGATAAAAAAAATAAATAAAAAGTGTTAAATTGTTTATAATACCTGCTGAAGTAATGATAAAATTTGTTCATTTTGACAAACCCTGATTCCTTTTTTTCTGAAAGTTTTTCGGTTGTGGTATTTATTCCGTCTTCTACCTTTTCTATTTTGTCCAACTCTTTCTCTTTCTCTTCTTGTTTCTTTATTTCCTCTTTTTCCTTTTTTTGTTCCAATTCGCTCTGTATTTTCTTTTCTTCTTCTTTTTGTTTTTTTTCTTTAGATAATTCACTTTGGGACAATAGAGATTTGAACAAAGAATTTTCCATCAATTGATCATAATTTCCTGTAGCTTTCATACTACATAAAATAATGATTTGAATGATTATTTTTAATGTTTTTTTTTTTTTTACCATCCATCATCTAATAAATAAATATTATTTGCTTTTGTTACGAGATCCAAGTGATGAGTAACCAGGATAACTGTTTTTTTAGCTAAGAAATTTTCTATAACCTCTTTGTAAACCATCTGTCCAACCTTTACATCTTTTAAAAAAGATTTAAAATAAAATAATTGGCAATAGGTTTTGGATAAGAAAAAATACCTAAAGGAGAAAAAGGATCATCCAATAAATAAATGTCTGCATCAGAGTAAAGAGTCCTTGCCAAACATATTCTCATTTTTTGTCCTCCACTCAGTCCTTTACCTCCTTCTCCAATAGATGTATTTTCTTTCTTTTCAAGCAAATTAAAGTCAACATCCAATGCACAAGCTTTGATAACTTGTTTAAATCTAGTTTCTTCGTAAGGAAGTCCAAAGAGAATATTATCTTTGATGGTAGCAAATAATAAGAATGGATTTTGAGAAAGAAAACTGATATTCCCTCCAATTTCTACCTTTGATTTTCTGAAAGTGTGCAATTCTCCTAAAATAGCGTGTAAAAGAGAACTCTTTCCACTTCCTACTTTTCCTGAAATAACGCTCAATTCTCCTTTCTTGATGTGCATGTTAATGGAAGAAAGAATGAATGAATTTTTGTTGAGTTGAAGTTTTTCTTCGGTTTTTATGAGATCTTGGTTTTCGTCATTCATTGTGACACTAACTTGATTACTTTCCTCTATTTGTTCCTCTTCTTTTTTCCAACTAAATTCTGAGTTCTCAATATTAATTGCAAGTTTTCCCAAGTCAAGAATAGGAAATGATTCTTTTTCTTCTTGCATCAAAAATTCTTCTAATCTACCCAAACTAACCTTAGATTCAACAATAGAAGCCATTACTTGATTTAATTGGGAAAATGGGATTCTCAAAACTTGGAGAAGAGACAAAGTTGCAAAGGCAATAGCAGGTGTTAATTTTTTACCCATTTCAACAAATACAAGGAAACAGATAGAAGTAGTGGCGGGTACAACCATGAAATTAAGAAAGTTATGAATTGCTTTTACAATTTGGAAAAGTCTTATTTGCTTCATTTCTTTATCTCTTATATTGAGAATTTTCTCGAGGAAATAATCTTCTAAAACATAAAGTTTTATCGTTTCCATCGTATTCAACATCTCTGAAGAAGTTCCAACTCTTTCATCTGTGGTTGTAATTATGCTCTTTTTCAGTGTTTGTGTTCTTTTGGCAAAGTAGGCTGACAAAGGCATTGAAATGATAAAAAAAGAGAATCCTATTAGAGATGGCCAAAGTCCCAACATCACCACACAAAATGCAAAAGAAGAAAGTACAATAAGAGTGGATGCCCATGTGAAATGAAGAAATCTGTATGCTGTTTCTAACCTCGCTGTATCGTTGTTTAGAAGATTGATCACTTGATTCCTTTTCGAACCGTTCAGAGATTGGTTACTCAGCCTGAGTATTTTGGAATGTAAGAATGACATTATCTGTAATTTTTTTTTAAAAAATCATTGTTTGATTTAAATTTTTAAAAAGGATAAATTGAAATGATTTTTTTTTTTTTTTACACCAGATCTAATCTCAAAGCCAGTTCTAACCTTTTAATTAAAAATCATTTAGATAAAATAAAATAAAATAAAATAAAATGAAAAAATATCTTTGAATTTGTTTACAGTTTTAAACCAATACAATTGGAGATTGATCGAACGTAATGTTGGAAGAATGATCATCAACAACAGAAGGATTCCCCATTGGAGATTGCTGGTTTTCTTGTTTTCAATGTAGTTGATTACCATCTTGATTAAATAAGGGATAGCCACTTCTACAGCAGAAAATATCAATCTGCAAGGAGCTGTCCAAATGAATGGTGATTTGAATACATTCCACAATACCCAAAACAATTTGTTTTTTGTTGTATTTGCATTTGTATTATCCCAATGATACTCAATTTGATCTCTTATTTCACTTGTTTTGATGTCTATTTGATATAAATCATCCAAATCTATTGTTCATTAGTTTTTGTATTTCAGAGAAAAAAAAAAAACGAATTATTTCAAATCATTTTTGAAATATTAATTCTATTGATACCTAGTGATTTCTGATTTCCTAATTTTAACAATGGAAATAGCCATGATACTGACCATCTTTTTTAATATGTTGGATTTATGTTGATTATTAAAGAAATGAAATATAAAAAAGAACGAGAAATACCTTGAAAAATAATTTGAATCAACATCAGGACTCATAATAGAACTAAAATCAATAATATTCCATTGATTTTTCAATAAAAAAGAGAATAATTTAAAATAATGTTTTGTGACCTGTTTTTGATTTCCAAATCAATCGCCTCAAATTGATTTTTCTTTCCACAACATTTTTTTGTTGGTTTTTCAAATTGCATATCATTCATTTCCAAGTTCCAAAGAAGAACTTGATTTTTTTTTTTTTTTATTGAAAAATGTGAAAGGGGATTATCAACATGTTCCAAGGAACAAACGTATTTGGGAAGGAATATAAATTTAATCAAAGATTCGATTTAAAAGCATTTTCTATGAACAATGTTAGGTCCTGATTCTTCATATTCTTCAATACTTATCCACATCTTTGAAAAAGTGGAAAGGGAACTTAGTATGCTTGCTCCAATCCATGAAGAAAAAACAGGCTCAGTAGAAGTAATCACACTCAATTTATCAAGGCCTATTTTGGAAAATTCATTCGACAATCTCTGTTCAAATCCATTTAATAAAACACTTCCTCCAATCAAGCAAAGATGTTTTAGATCATCTTCAATATCAACACAACTTTCTTTTCCAATTTTAATAAGTTCCACTAGTGTTTTTTCTCCTTTCAACTCGATTAAAGATTTATTATTTCCTCTTTTTTGGAATAATACTTCAGACGGGGAGAATCTTTCTTCATTTAATTCTATTATCTCTCCATCAGGTAAGACATATTCAACAGATACACCAACATTTTTGGAATCTTTTATAGAAGAAACGAATCCATAGTTGTGTTTGATGTTGTTAGCTATTTTGACTTTGTCATACTCTGTGAATTTCTTTGAAATTCGGGGAGAAATAGATTGAATTATTTTTTCGGTTACATTTATTCCTCCCAATGGTGATGTAATACTCTTTTGTTCATTTAAAGATCAGTTAAAACTTATTAAAACGAAACGAGTACCTTGTCGGGGAGGCAATACCTAGTTTTTCATTTTAGCAATAAAAATTTTGAAAATTTGATAAATTTACCCTTCATATATTGAAACTATATTGGTTTTATCGTATCCAACATTTACCATTATCTTGAAAAACAACTTAATTTTTAAATTATTGAATGTATTAATATTTTACCCCTGTTGTTTTACCCATTTGATAAAGACTATTTAAAATGAAAATTAATGTGGAAATGAAATTTTTTATTTACCCTAGAACAGACTAAGAAAAAAAAAAAATGCGAACATTAAAATTATGTTTCTAGTATTCAAATAAATATTTACCGAAATACAAGCATAAGTAGAACCAAAACAAAATTTTTCAAATACAAGTTCAGTAACATTTTCTCTATATTGTTTATTATAGTTTGAATCGTGAGTCCACAACAGACTAGAAGAGGCACAATATCTATCAAGTGGGTTTGTGTAGCAGTAATCTAAGATAGATTCTATATGGTCCATGTTTGCATCTTCGCAGTTATTGTAAGCACGAAAAAAATCAAATTCATTATGGAGACGTTCATAATTATCTGATCCTACAAGGAAATAGTTTTTATTTTCAAGTTGATATTTCGCAATTACAGTTTCTGAAACGATGGAAGGCGTTTCTTGACCGTTACATCCAAACTTGAATGTACCATTCCCAAAGTCAATGCTATTTTTAAAAATTTTTAATTTTTTTATTTTGTGAAAAATGAGTTTTTTTAAAAAAAAAAAAGTTTACCTTGATCCATTATGTTCTTCTTTGTGGTTGGTGTTTCTTTGAGAGAAAGAATATCTCATCTTGGGAGAAATTTGTATCTTGTGGTCTCTTTCGTTAAATTGCACAAAAAATTTTTTCAAGTTACTGTACAAATTAGAATTGTAAAAATCTCGTGGTTTTGATTCTAAAGAAACGAAATCATTCCTCAATTTTTCAATTTTATCTTTCCAAATTTTTTCTTCATTGGAATGTACGTAGAAAAAGCGAGAAATCTTTGAAATCTTTAATAGATTCGAGACATCAAAGAAGCTAAAAAGATAGGTGATTAAAACATTAGGAAGTTTTGAAAATGGACTATCTTTGATGGAATCTCTGAGAGGAGGATCTTCCTTAGAACCTATAAAACCTAATCTGTTTAATTCGTTTATTTTTATCTCTTTCTCTTTTCCTTCTTTAAGGTATGGATTTCTTGGAATAAATTTCACTCTTGGCTCGTATGGTGCTTCTCTAAATTGAATGCAGATCCTTTTTTTTTTGTAGCTTTCTGGCAAGTGTTTAGGGGAGCTATTTTTCTCGAAATTTGTTATCCCATGTTTTACATTTGCATTTATACTCGAATCAAAGATCACCACATCCCCACTTTTAACTTTAATTTTGATTTTTTTGGATTCTCCTTCTTGATACCTTTTATTCTATTATAAAACCCCTTTATATAAACAAATATATTCAAAATTCTTTACCAAAAGTTTGCAGTAGATCCTATTGAAATTATCACTGCATATCCTCTCACAAAATCATAATGTCCTTCGAGAAATCCATCCTTTTCATCAAATGATAAGCATTCAATCAACCCTATTTTATATTCATTAGGGAATTTTTCTATTGATGCTTTCTCATTCACATAAAGATTTATCTTTTGCATTATTCCTTGTAATGGTTGATTTATGGATTGCATATTCATATCATAGCTGAATAATTTGGAGCAAATGGAGTTTTTCAATTTCTGAGGATGAAAAGAAATTTCCTTCTTAATTTTTTCAATTTGATCGATCAATAAAAGCTGATCTTCCAAAGAAAAAAAATTTGGAATATGCAATATCTTTAATTGAACTTTTTCTTTAATTTCCTTCTTCATTCAAAAGAAATAAATTTATTCTTTTATATTTTTTTTTTAATTATTTACAAAATAAAAAATCTGTTATAAATAAACAAGGTTGTTCACTGTTGATGAATATCCTTTATCCATTAAATAATTATCTTTCATGACTTTTATTCTTCTTTTTTGATGTAACCCAAGCAAAGGCTTCTTCCAATCCTTTTCCATTCAATGCACATGTTCCCTGTATCTTCCATTTCTGTGTAATACTATCAAGATCAAGCTGTTTGGAGATTTCTGTGATGGTGAATGAATTCAAAAGATCTTGTTTATTGGCAAGAATCAACACATTTGAATCTTTTAATTCAGGGCTAGATAAAATGCGTGATAATTCTTTTTTTGATTTTTTCAGATTAACCCTATCACTGCTATCAACCACAAAGATTAACGAGTGGAAAATTTTTTTATACATTTTCTGTTGTTTATTTGCTTCGATATCCCAAATTGTATATTTGTTATTTTTAAACTTTATTGTTTCCACTTTAAAACCCATGGATGGAGGACTTAGTTCTTTGATCACTCTACCATATTTTAATTGAAAATAAATTGATGTTTTTCCAGAGTTGTCTAATCCCAAAATTGCAACTCTTGCATTACATTTGCTTTTTGTTAAATACATTCCCATGTGAAATCTATTCTTTTGATTTTTTTGATTTTTATCATTTTAATTTACTTTTTTCCAAGGATTTTAAATTAATTATTATTTTTTAACCTAAATTTCAAAGGATCTTCAAATTCGAACAAAGTTTAAATTTTCTTTTTGAGATATAAACAAATGAATACCATAAATTGAATTAAAGATTTCTTTTTAAAATATTAATTTAATTAGTAAATTTATAATAAATTTTGATATTTGGTGAAATAAAGTTAACATGATTATTAGAAGAAATTGTTTGTATTATCAAAAACATATGTTCCTTCTATGAAGTTGAATTATAAATATAGTTAAATTTTTTTTTTAATCAAGTTTGATTGTCTTTGTAGATGTATCTTCTCTTTTTCCTTTGAACGAAATATAAAAAATAAAAAAGGTAAAAAATATGAAAATGAAGATGAAATATTCTTCTAAAGGAGAAAAAAGAGATAAAAGAGTTTTGAAAAACTGTTGAGATCCTTTATAATGACGAAGATTATTGTTTAAGAGACCAGATTTTAAAAGAATGGAGTTGAGTTTTTCATTGTTCAAATGGAAAGTTTCTTGAATGTATGGCCCTATGTATTCCTTTTTCCACCAAACATTTTTAGGAGGAAATAAATTTCCCAAAGACCAATCAAATTTAGTAAAGGAGTATTTAAAGAATTCAACTTTGATAAATTTGGGAGGCTTATTTTTAAAAAATTTAATTAAAATTAAAAATAATTTTAATCAAATTTTTAAGAATATTTACTCTTTCATATAGTTGATAGTATGATTTATTATCAAGAAGTTTTAAAACAGGGCCAGATCCTTGAAGTATTTTATTAATAAAAGAGTACAGCCATGGAACTTTAAAGAAAATAATTTCAATGAAATAAAACAAAAAAAAGTTTATAATTTAACCTCTATTGGGATCACTAAGTGCAGCAAACCACATTTGCCAATCAAGTCTTGGTTGAAAAGGAATGATGGTGAAAGAAGAAGTTTTATTTGCGTGAACAGGTTTATATTTAAATTCTAAATCTTCCCAATTCTTATTATCATAACTCCAAAATAAATTAACTTCATATCTCGGGTTTGTCATTCTTGCAAACAGACCATATGAATTTGTCCATTGCATTCTTTCAAAAAGATAATACCAATCTGAGTTCATGTATAAGTTGGTGTGATGTGGGATAATAGAAACAAAGTTTTGAAAGGGAGTATCTTTGAAAACTTGATCATTGTTTAAATGACTTTTATTTTCAAACTTTTAAAAAATGAGAAAAAAAATAAAATTTTTTTTAAAATAATAAATTCACACCTGGTTAGAAACTGCAATGTACTGAAAGTTAAGCACAATCAAAACAATGTAAAAGAAAGCAATTATTTTAGTTAATTCGAATATTTTGAGGTGAATCTTATCTTTGTTCCAGAAACAATAAAATGCAGACCTATAATTTTCAATTTTAAAAGTGAATTAAAATATTTGCAAAAAGAAATTTACATCAGAAAAAAGAGAATAATGTTGAATACAAGTAAATAAAAAGCCAAAGAAAGTCCAATTGATGTGAATGATATAAAAAACTAGAAACAAAATTTAATTATTTTTAAAAAATTGTAGATAAAATCTTACGGGAAAGTTTCTTGGCTTTAATTCCCTGAAAGAGGGAAGTAGAAAAGATAACAACAAAAACAAAGAAGGAACACTTGAATAAATAAACAAAACTTTTTTTGAAGTAAAATGTTTCTTCAGAGCATTTATTGTCAAGATAGAATCATCTACCAGAGATAAACAAAGACATGCTGTCAAAATGTTGAAAAAATTGTAATTTCCAGATGTTATAATCTAAAAAAAAAAAATGTTAATTTAGTTTATAAAAATTTTATTGTTGATCTTTTACAATAAACTGTAAAAGAATCTGAAAGAAAGCAGCATATCTAAGAACACAAGTGAATGGAAAGAGTATCAAGAAAGGGTAGATAATTTCAATAACAAACATGAAAAAGGTAGAAAAAAAATGGATAAAGGGAGGGAGGTTGTGAAAATAATAAGCAAAAAAATTAGGTATGCATTGTGTTTCATAATGAACATCTAATCCTTTCATGTTGGTCCAAAGTTCACATTGAGATAATATTTTGACTGAAAAAAAATATTGAAGTATTTTTTTTATATTTTAGAAATAAATGTTACCTATTCCTGATGCAAACATTAGTTTGAAAAGCAAGAATCTTATTGGCAAGTATCTTAATGATCCAAACGCTTTATTTTTTTCAATATTTAAAGGGAATATCGAGAAAACGGAAAGTATTATTGCCAAAAATCCTATATAAAATCAATTTTCAACAGAAAATAAAGAATTATTATTTATTTTTACCCTATCAATAGATCACATTTTAATTAAAAAATAAAAAACAAATTTAAAATTAATTACTGTTTCTTGTATTAAACTGTCCCATTGAAAATAGTAAAAAGTCTTATTTTAAAATTTTTGAAAAGATTTGTTAATGAAATGAGAATTAAATAATATTTAATAAATGAAAATTATATATTTACTCTTCCGTACACGATTATGGTGTTATAGGAGATCCAATTCAAGATCAATAAAAGGAAATTTGGGAAAAAGATGCCTATTGCAGAGCTGATGATTCCCATTAGAGAATTCAAATGGAAAGCATCATACTTTTCGAAAAATAACTCAAAGAATCTCAATGATGATGTTCTAGTGAATGTATTATCTCCCACATTGTGAATATGTAGAGGTATTATGCCATCTCTCCCTATTTATTATTATTTTTACGAATATTTGATAGATCTCTTTGAATATTTACCATATAATCCTTCTTGTTGTATATATGCAGATAATATAGCAACCAAATAAATTAATGAGATGAATTTCAAGAATATCTTTGAAGACAAATTGAAATGTTGAAAAATCATTTTTTTTTTTTATTTTTATCCATGATACATTCAAAAGGAATTCAAAGATGAAGAAAAGTGAATTTGATTCTAGCTTGATTGGAAAAGTTTTGGTCCCTTTTTTTTTTGTTGAATTTTTGATTTAAAAAAAAAAAAATTGGGAAATTCTCTTTGATAAAATGAGAGACAACAACCAAATTAACAATAAAAATAAATTGGTGATTGGATTATGTGTTGTGATAGCATTATTTCTTTTATATGATAGATCAAACACCATCAAAGCGCATAATGAAGAATCAGACAGATTCTTTAATCAAATGGCAAGATTGTTGGATGTAGAGAATGATCCTTTGGATTCCAAACAAAGAATATCAGAAGAGATGGAAAAAAAGATAAACATTTTACAATTGGAAACTTCGAAAGACAATCCAACAAAGGTAGTGAGGTATAATAATCTAAATTTTTAAAGAGATTAAAGCTTGTATATTAATTTATTTTTATTTATACTTATATTTTAACAAGATCTCATCAACAAGAAGAAGAATATAGAATATGGTTGGAGAATTACAGAGCATCTGATCCACAAGATCAAGAATTTTGCAAGAATTTTTTTACTGTAAAAAAAATTCACCCTCAAATCAATTTTTGTTTAATCAACTGATTCAACTCCTTTTTTCTCTTTATAAATTTCATTAATTTTGATTATAAAAAATATAGAAAAAGAATGATGGAAATGCTCCATTTGGACAAGATCAATATCTTTTTTTCAATATCTTTAAGTATTGGCCAATGTATAATAAAATTGGATATTATGTTGATGGTAAAAATTTAAAATATAAATTAAATTAATGTTTAATTAATCTTGAATTAACCAAAAAAAAAAATATAAGCTGGTGCAGGTCATTATAAAGAAGGTAGTATCACTTATGTTTTTGATAAGTGCTTGGGATGGGAGGGTCTTTGTATCGAACCATCCACAAAATATCAAGGAGATTTGTCCAACAAAAGAAGTAAATACTATTTTTTTAAAACTTGAACTATTTTTTAAAAATCTATTTTATCAAAGGTTGCAAAGTTGTAAGTAAATGTTTGAGCAATAAATCTGGGAGTGAGAAGAAAATAGATGATAAATCTATTAGTTGTGGAGTTTTTGGAGAATTAGTAGGTAAAGAAACATTTATTTCAATTTTATTCTTTTAAAGATTATTAATCTTTTTCTGTAGATAGAACAAAAATAGATTTGATGACTTTGGATGTAGATGGAGATGAAATAGACGTTCTTAAATCTTTGGACTTTAAAAAATATTCTATCAACACTTTGTTGGTCAAAGATTTGTTACATTCTTCCAGAAACGTAGATTCTGTTATCACTACCAAGGGTCTTTACAAATACCAACATATGGCTGTTGATTCTGTCTTTATTAATCGTCACTTTTATGATGTTGCTGACAAAATCTTCTATCCTTCTCGTTTTGTTGAAAATTACAATGAAAATCATAAATTATCTAACCCAAAATGTTAAAAAGTTTGATTTTTATGGTCAATAAAGTTTTTAAAACACAAATCACTTTTTTTTATCTTTTTTAATCACATTTAATCATTTTTTCTCTCATTTCTTCTCGAAATATATCGTTTTCGTCAATTAGTCTTTGAAATTCATCATTGTAATAAACATTATCTGCAGTATCCTTGAATAATCTGTTTGTATAAACAGAATCAATGGCCATGTGTTGATATTTATTGAATCCCTTTGATGTAAGTAAAAAGTCTTGTTTTCTCGAAGAAACATAAATATCTTCTACTAATATTACATTTATTTTGTACTTTGACATATCTATCTCCTTTAATACTTTGAATTCAGCTCCCTCAATGTCCAAACTAAAAAAGTCTTAATAAAAAGAAAATAAATTTGCAAGAAAAAAATTCATTTCTTTAACCTATTTCAGTTTGATTTCCTTTTTGGAAGAAATTATTAACAAAATTAATGAAAAAAAAATATAAATTACCAACAATATCACTGAATGTTAAACAATCAACTGCTTCTATGTCAGTATGATATCTGAGAACAATTTCTTCCTTTTTATCACTCAAGCAAGCTTGAACGAATTTGCATGTTCTTCCTTCCTCAAAACCTTTACGATATCTTGAAGAAATATCAAAAAAGTATATTATTGTATATTATTATTTTACTTTGACAAAGCTTCAATACATATACCTTCCCATCCCAAGCACCTATCAAAAATATAACCATTGCTTATTTGTTTCCAATCATTAGCTCCTCCGTCAACATAGAACCCTTTTTTACCTTTCATTGGCCAATATTTGAAAATATTGTGAAACAAAAATTTGTCTTGATAAAATTGAGAGTTTCCTCCATTCTTTAACTTTTATGAATATCAATATTATAGAATTATATAATCAATTTTATTTAGTGAAGGTAAATTTATCCATAATTAAATGTTCGGTAGATTTTTAAAGAAAAATTGTACCAGAAAGAAATCCTTGCAAAATTTTTGATCTTTTGGAGATGGAGCTCTATAATTTTGTATCCATTCCATATATTCCTTTTCTAGAATACTTTCCCTCGTAACTTTGGTTTCAGTGTAATCTATATTTTTTTTCTTTTCTTTTTTATAATTGATGGAATAGATGATTTTATGAGCCAATTTATCTAAATCCCCTTTGTCATATTCTATGTTTAATAAAGATGACCATTTTCTTAATTCTTCTTCTTTATTTTTGAGATGTGTTGATGATCTATTGTATCTATCCAATATAATCATCAGAAATAGGATTCCAACAATAATCCAACCAAATCTGTTAATTTTCATTTTTTTTTTTTTTTTCTTATAGTCAACAAATCAAAAATATATAAGAAATAATTTTAATATTATTTGAAGAAATTAATTTCTCAACAGCTCTGAATATTCAGATTATTTTCTTTGATATTTCAGAGATACTTTTTCCATTGTTGAGATCTCCTCTTATGATGATTCTCTTTCCCAAAAGAACCACTGCATAAACAAATACTCTTGTTTTGGAATCATTGATTGAATTTCTTGAATAATGGATTGCCTCTCTCAAAGCATTCTTCACAACTTGATTCACATTTTGGATTTGGTAGGGCTCAATCTCCGAGCAATTCTCATCATATGAACCTTGGTAGAATAAAGCAAAATCTCCACCAATTTCCAATTCAAGCAATTTATCTTCTGAGAGACTATCAATCATTTTTTGATGCTTTTTATAATCGGAATCCAACCATTCTTTGGGATTATTTTTTCTACCAATTTCTTTAAATTTTGGCAATACGACAGCATTTGGTCTGATAACTTTAAGCTCCAAAGTAATCTTGTATTCTGAAGTGATTCCATGGAGATCAATCGATGTTACTGAGATAACAATTTCTTTGTGTTTTTTATTGGAATAAGCAGAAGAAGGAATGGTAAATTTGAAATCAATGTTCGTCAATTTAAATTTTTTCCTTAATTCATCTTCTATGTGGCTTTGGAACTTTGCTTCACTGTATCCAGAATCCACTTTTTCATTTCTCATCATTAAAATGAATGAATTTTTCAGAGAATCTATGTTATGGGGATTTCTAAGAATATCAGAAAGATAGCGAATGGATAAGGGAGTCCTCTTCAATTCTACTTGATCAGAGAATGATCTGAAAATGAGATTGTTGGAGATACACATTGTTTTTTCATTGCTGTTTGCAAATGTGGTTATCCCAAAAAAATAGCAAAGAGACAATACTTTATCCACCTGAGTTGATGTGTATTTATATTCATCGATCTCATAAATATCATCCAAATCAAAGGGTTTAGTGACAATACTATCATATTCTAATCCATATTTTGCAGCAGATTTATCATCATCAGAAGGAATTGAAGTAACCTTTACCAATTTGTTTCTATCAAACTGGGGAATATTTATATTTTTTGGAGTTTGTGGATTCATATTTAGATTTTGGCAGTATTTGAGACCTTCCATGATATCAGATGCAAGGGGAATCGAAGCAAAGAAATTGAGAGTATTTTCTTTTATCCTTGAGTTTGGATCCATCAATAAATCAAGTTCTGATTTTGAAGGATTTAAAGGATCTTTGATTGCAAATACTTTTTTTCTATAATTCTCATCACGATGAATTTGATCCAAAAAGAAGATTGAAAGGTCTGAATTGAACAAACGTCTGTTTGATCCCGCAAATTTATAGCCATCGTAATTTGCTTTCACGATTTGGTAAAGATGCTTTCTTTCTGCTTCTGAATCATCTCCAGTAAAGATATCCATCAATGCTCTTTTTATCTCTTCCCGAGGGAATCCAAAATGGTTGGAAATAGATGTCCTATTGGAGATATCAGTAAAGATATTTCCACTGCAAATTCCAGCAAGAGAAACCGCCATTATTCCAGTTGTATATGAATTGAATAAAAGTTTGGATTCATCATTTATATTCTTTATGGTGTCAAATAATTGTCTCAATAATGAGCTATTTTGATTCTCTGATATTTTGTTTGGATTGAATGATGAAAATAAGAGATTATTTGAAAGATTATCAACTTCATCAATGATGATATAGAGTTTATTTCTTTGTCTGGCAACTTCCTTTGATATATTTTCTAATGTTTGCATTGGATTATTTAGATCTATTGAGAAATGTTTTGAATCAAGACCATAGTTATATTTGAGACAATAATCCACCAAGGATGAAGTTATCTTCGCATTGAAATTGCTTTTTAATTCTTTAAAATTTTCCTCGTTGTTTATATTTGTTGGAATCGCTATCTGAAGACTAAGACGAAGCACTTGACATTGATTCTTATACTGCAAAATTTTTTCATTGTTGAACCCATCAATCTTTGTTCCTTTGAATATTTCTTTGTTTCCCATAATATCAACAAATTCCTCCAAAGCATTTGTCATCAATGTTTTTCCCATTCTTGCTGGTCGAAAGACAATTGGATGATTCATTGAAATGATTGAGTGTATTGCTTCAGTATTATCAACAAAAAAATGATTTCCATTCCTTATTTCCTTGAAATTAACAATTCCACGAGGAAAATAATCAATATTGAGATTCTTATTGAGAGTACAATAGAATTTAAGTGAAGAATAATCTTTTTTTTTTGATTATTTTTTTCATATTTTTTTTTTAATTTATAAAAAAGATTATTCACTGAAAAACAAAGTGATTTGATGTTCTGAAAAAAGACCATTTGTTTTATACAATTTATTCTCTTTATTTCTTTCAAAAATATTTAATTTACAGGCATATATATTTGATGTGTTTTATTATTGCTCTAATTCCTTTATTTTTGTTTTCTCATCTCATCTCTTTTTGAATTGTTGTTTATTGTCAGAAATGAAAAAAATTAAAAAAAAATTAGCTCATTTGGTCTTGTGGAAGAATTCAATGTAAATAAAATTTTAATTCCTTTCTTATAATAAAATAATATGAATTATAAATCCACCCATCTCTCCTATAAACATCTATTTTTTTGTTATAATTATCTTTTATTTTTTGAAAGAGAGAAAATATATAAAAAAAATTTATATAAATTTTTTATATGCCATTGTTTTTATATACAGTGGAAAGATAAAGAGGTGGAATGATTTCTCAAATTGAAAGATA
>JAMYWO010000172.1:0-71703 GCA_024220525.1 Cochliopodium minus
ATAATAAAAAAATTTATAAAAAATAAAAAAATAAAAAAATAAAAAATAAAAAAATAAAAATAAAAAATAAAAAATAAAAATAAAAATGAAAAATAAAGATTGAAATGAAATGATGCACCCTTTATTAAAAATAGAACAAAAACCAATAAAGCTAAAAAAAAAAATTTGAAATGAACCTCCAACATGCATTGTTTTTATTTTTTCTTCGGGAAAACTTTTGTGGAAAGAAAGTTTTTTCTTAGTTTTTGAATTTACAAGGAACATCAAGATTTTGATGAATTTTCTCTTCTTACTTTCGTATAAAACAAAAAAAGCGTCACAACTCAAACACATTGCTTTCACATTGTCAAATTTGCTGAGAAGATGGAATTCTTTGTTTTGAAAATCACTATAAAAAATTTCTCCATTGTCTAAAAATCATTAAAAAATTTATTTAAAAAAAAAAATCAATTCTAAATAAAAACTAATTTAAAAATTTTTCTAAAAAAATGAAAAATAAAATGAAAAATTAATTTAAATCAAAAAAATCAATAGATAAATTTTACTTTTCAAAAAATAACAAACTTCTTGTATGCATACAAAATCGACAACATCTCCAATTTCTAACAATCTAAACCCTTCACTAGATGAAATATAAAGTTTCCCATCATCTAAATAATTTTTAAGAATATCAATGAAAAAAAATAATAAAATAAAAAAAATTATAATTTTAAAAAAAATATTAAACAAAAAAAAATATTAAACAAAATAATTAAATTTTTTTTTTTTTTACTTTTTTGGATCACAGTATAAAATTTTGCGGGACTCACTTTCTTTACATCAGAACCTACTTTGATAAAAGTAGGCTGGTCTTTGTTACTAATTCCTAAAATACTTCCTCTTTCGTTCATTCCTAAAAAAAAAATTTAAACAAAAAAAAAAATTCTAAAGATAAATTTTTTGAAACCACATCCATAAAGATCTCCATTTTCTAACATAAAAAAAATTAAAATAAATTAAAAATATAAAATAAACTAATTAATTTTTTAATTTTTACTCTCAAGATAGAAGGAAGTCTTCCAACCAAGATATATCCCCTTGATGTTTTTGTTGTTCATGATTTTTATTGGAGAAAGTTGGTTGTCATAATTATTACATCCACATTGCCCAAATTGATTATTTCCAAATGAATAGACATCTCCATTCTCTAATCAGAATTTATAACCAAATCAAAAGATATATTTGAAGAAATTTTTTAATTTTTTATTATTTTTTAATTTTGGGGTTTATTGTTTACCACATAAAAGCATACTATGGATGGAGATTGATGAAGTGCTCATTTCTTTCATATTTTTTCAAAAATAAAAGCAATTCTCCTGACAATTTTTTTTATTATTTTTTTGGAGATCAATCAAGATTTGAACAAAAAACAAAGAAAGATAACAATAAGAATTCATCATTATTTAAAAAATATTTTTTTTTTAATTAATGATTATTTTTATATATTTATTCTTTGAAAAAAAAAAAAGAAAAAGAAATTATTTTTCATCATTAGAAGATTGGTTTCTTTGATCATCTCCACCAACTACCTCAACACTCTCAGCAAAACTCCCAGAAAGATTCAGAGGAGAAACCCTCTGAGGATCCTCCACCCGAACGACCTGCACATCGACAGGAACAACATGAGAAGAGACAGGAGTAGAAATTATGGATGCATTGACAGGTTCGACAGAAACAAGATTGACATCAACACTGACTTTAGTGTTTTGAGAAACGATCTCCAGAGGTTTTACTTCGATTCGGGTTACTTGCGGGTTGGAGGTGTGGCTCACATCCAATGTTTTGGGTTCTATCACGGTGACTTTCACAGGAGTAAATTGGACGGGTTGCAAACTTTGAACGGGAGACAATTTTACTGGCTGTACGTTGACAGGGCTTAATTGGACAGATTGAATGTTTATTTCTTTCGAATTGTTGTTTTCTTTTATATTGTTATTCTCTTTATCATTACTGTTGTTGGTATTTTCTTTGTTTGTGTTAACTACATTCACAGAAAACACTTGAACAGGTTGTACATTTACAGTGACCGGTTGTAAGTTCACAGGAGTTAAATTTACTGGTTTTAGATTCACATTTAAAGGTTGCAAAGTGATGTTTACTGGCTGGAGATTGACAGGTTGAAGATTAACTGGTGTAAGTTGTGTATCAAGTGTCTTTAAAAAAAATTAATTAGATATTTTTTTAAATTACACTTTAAAAGATTTATTTTTTTTAAATTAATTTTTTTTTGTAAAAAATTTTTTTATTTTCTTAAAAATTTTTTTTTTTTTCTTTTTTACCTGGACTGGTTTTAGAACTACAGGAGGAGAATTAGGAGATGAGGGTAAGATTCTAGGATTGACGGGAGAAAGTTGTTGAGGCAACAATTTGATGGGCTGGTTGGTGGGCATGAGAGATGTAGGCGTAACCATCTGTACTCTCGGAAGAACAGTTCTCGAATTTGTATTATTGTTTGTCTATTTTAAAAAAATAAAAAAATGAATAAACAAAAAAAAAATAAAATCAAGATAAAAATAAAAATAAAAATAAAAATAACAAAAATAAATTAAAAATAAATTAAAAACATGAATAAAAAATTATATTAAAAACTTTAAAATAAAAAATTAAAACAAAAAATTTAAAAAGATTAAGTAAATATTTTTATGTAAAAGTAAAAATTAAAGAAAAAAGATAATAAAATAAAAAAAATTTTAAAAGATTAAATGAAAAATTTTTTACAATTTGTATTTTAGCTAATTTAGGTATTTTATTTTCATAAAACTCTTTGAAACTGACATTTGTAGGAAAAAGTTCAGGATCAACAGAATGAAGAAGATTGAGAGAATTGGCGATAAGAAAAAGGTGACCATTGAAACAAGTGTTCATGAGAGGGTTGTTCTTAGGGATCATGAGAGTTTCGTTGAAGTCGTACTCGAAAAAATGAGAGATCATGTTTTCAACGAGACCGTAATCGTTCAAAACGAGTTTGACGAGTTTCTTTTTGTTGGAATAAGTTTCCTTTTTGATGAGAGGAAGGATCCCGAATTCAATGAAATAATTGTGGAAAATGTTGCAATTTTTAAAAATGAAAAAGTGTTGTAAAATGAGTTTGAAAAATTTGTAGTCGATGATGGTCTGTTCGAAAGTTTCGTAAAACTTGCTCCTCAGAATGAGACAGACCAATTTTACGACTTCGAACTTTGCGAAGCCGAAGTGGAGGGTGTCGGTCTTGGTGATGGAGAGAGGGTTGACGAAATAAGGCAGGTACTTGACAAACTTTTCGATGGTGGATTGTAAAATGTTTTGTTGGCGTTGAGCGACGTAGTATTTGTTTACTTGGGCGAAAATGCAAATCAAAATTCTTGTTCCTGAGCAAAAGATGGATTTGTGGTATTTTCTTTGAAAGGAGTTTGATTTGGAGGGGGTATTTGGTGTTGTGCTTGGAGAAGAGTTGGGGGTGGTGCTGGTTTTTACGTTGAGACCCAAGGTGATCCAAAAGACTCTTTCGCACTTGACGAGCATGTTTCTGAAGAGGACGACATGAGTGTTGGATCTTCTGAGAGCTTCGCAAATCATTTTGGATGCTTCTTCACAGCTGCTCAGTTCAAAATCGCTTATCTCTTCCACTTTTTCGTATTTAACAGTTAAATCCATCATGTCAAACAAAATGTCGATAAAGTTGATGGAACTTGACCAAAAAACGGGTTTTGGGAGAACAGAGTTGGTTCCTGAAGACTTTCTCCTTTGCAAAGGGGTTTCTGGCAACTTTAGGTTTTTCTGCTCAATGACAGTAGGATTATTTGTATTATTATTGGTTCCATTGCTAGATTCGAGGCTATTTTCTTCTGAAGGGCTCTTTCTCATCAAAGGAGGAGATTGGTCGTTTAAACCAGTAGTACTTTCAGAGTTTGTCAATCTTTGTACGGGTGGTGATTGTTCTCCTTGATCAACTGGCTGCTTTGGAACTAGTGTGACTACATTGTTAGGTTGGCTCAAATTGAATTCTCCTGTTTTAGGAATGAGAGATGGCGGTATTTCACTATCCAGCAATTTCAAGATGGTCACAAAGATATTATCATTGTAACAATGTTCGAGCAATTTCTTTGCAGGGGGATGCTCTTGATTTGGCTGTATCTTCACGAGATATTCAAGCAATATTTCTCTTTTTAATTGCAACATCCTGTTTATCAACATCTTGAAATATGCTGAGCTTAGATTCTCCAATGGTGCTTCTTGATCGAGTTGTTCGAATAATACATTCAATATTTCCTCCGAAAATAAATCTTCAATCACTGATGATCTGTTTTCATCTAACAATAATTCAGCACATATGAAACTAATCTTTTTGATTATCTCATCATCTTCTATTTTATGTACAAGTATTTCTGAATTCATTGGACAATTTATTGCCCTCAAAATTTGGATCATTAATTGTTTATCCAGTAATGCCTCTTTCAATATTCTTGATGCTTGAGATAAGGACATTATATCTTTTGAATTGGTGTATTTATATAGACTCTCATAATCTATTTTTTTATTTAATGGTATTTTGGATGGTATTGGAATTGAAGATAATGCTTTGGTTTCAGATGGTAATGTATTTCCTGAAACATTGTTGAAATCAACTAACAATATTTTCTTAATTTCCTTATTTTCAACTGTTTCTACTTTAATCTCTTCTATATTTACTGATTTCTTTTCTATTTCACTATTTGTCTCATTATCTTTGTTTGAATTGCTATCATTTTCTTTATTTTGATCATTATTATTATTGTTTTGTTCTACATTTTCATTTGTGCTATCTTTGATGTTTTCATCTCTTTCATTTTTATTCAGATCTATATTTTCCTCCATTATTGATTGAATATATTTGAAATATACTCCTTTTTTATTTATAATTTTCAAAAAAAATAAATTTATTTTTATATTCTGCATCACTGATCCCTAATATAAATATTTATTGATCTGATTGAATTGAAATTCTTGAAGGAGAAGTTGAAAAATCTTAACTTTGATTTCAACAATGTAAATTTCACATTAAATACTTATATTTTTGATCAATTTGGAAATGAATTCAATAGTTGAAGTATTTGGAATTGTTTTATAAATATTGATCCAATAACCGTAAGAGATCAAAGTTTCCTAATTGAAGATAAAGAAGAATTCACATTAATCTTCCTTTTTTATCTTTAATTTACTTTTAAAGTCCACTTTTTTTTTTTATATTTGAATTGATAGTTTAACTTTTTCAGTGATTTTGCAAAGAAATGTATATAATTTTCATGAAATTTTCTTCTTCATTTAAATATTTTTTTGAAAAAATGTGGCACAATGCTAAAAGGATAAAAAATATAAACTTGAAGAATTTTTTAAAATTTACTTTTTTTTATTCAATTATTAATATTAAAGCTGATTTCTCAGTTATTTTTCAGAATTAGCATTAATTATTTTCAATTCATTTTTTTTTTAAAGCACTAAACAAATCGTTGGTATAGTTGTTTATAAAATAAAATCTCAATTAAAAATAATAATAAATATTTAAAAAAAAAAAATCAAAAAGAAGAAAAAGAAACAGATCTTTTTTATTTATTTATTTATTATTATAAACACATAAAAATTCCCTTTCAAAGTATTATGTCAAATATGTTTTGCTTTGATGACAAATTGGACGAATATTTCGCAAATATAATTGAATCAAACAATATGGAAGATGATCTTTTTTTAAGTGGTCAACCTCCAACATCTAGATTAAAGGTAGATGGTCAAGAAACATCAACAATAGCATTTGCAGATTTGCCACAAGAAAAAAGAAATAGTAATACAGATCTATCAGATATATTTGATTTATCACTAGATAGTTTGTTTATAATGGAGGAACCAGTACCATTGAATCCAAATAATGAACTTCATGATCTTATCAAACAAAATGTCCTATCTTACAATAATAATATCCCTAATTTACAAATCAAACAAGAAAATGGACAACAAAAAACAATAAGTAATAAATCTAGCTCTTCTAAAAAAAAGGTTGGAAATGATATAATTGATGTGATAAAAGAGAAAAAGAAAACGGGTGTACAAATAAATATAAGCAGAGAAAGGAAAAAAGCTGTAAATATTTTTTTTGAATATATTTTATGTTGTGAAACATTTTACTCAACATTCTTTATATTTATCTAGAAAAAAATCATATTACAAGAAGATATAGCAAGATTAAGAATGGAACATCAAGAATTAGAAAAAATGCATCTTATTGAACAATCTAAAAACTTAATTCTAAGAGAAGAATACTTAAATTTGTATAATATGATCCAAAATATCCCAAATTTGAAAGATTTATTCAAAAAAATGAATGATGAGAGTAAAAACCCTCAGCCAAAATGAGTTAGATAATATTATAATTAAAGAAAAAAAGAGTATTTTGTACAATATTAAACGGTAAAAATTGTATTTTGTTTCTTTTTGTGGAATTTTATCAACATTTCTTTTATTCAAAGTTCACAATCAAAAATTTCTTCATCATTTTGAGAATTCAATCTTTGTTGGGAATACATCATTTGATGCAAATTTTACAATTTTATTGTTCACATTTTTTTTTAATCTTTAATTTGACAAAAAGTAAAAAGTAAAAAAAAATCACCTTGAATTTTGGCATTTGCTAAATAATCAATTGATCTTGAGACAAAAACTAAATATTTAGTTTAAATTTGAAGATTCATTTAAATTATTTTATATTTTATATTTCAAATTTAACTGTTATAAAATATAATTAAAAAAAAAATTGTTAAAAAAAAAAAAAAGTTTATTAGATATTCATCAGTAGAGGAGATGAATAATGATAGAAAGAACATCAGTACTGATAATATAAACTTAAATTTATCATTCAAAAGAAAATCAAGACAATTAAGAGATTTTTGGCAATCATTAGAAAAAACCAAATACGATGAGAAAAATGTAGATAATAAGAACAAAAGAAAGAGTGTGGATTATAGAACATCTTATAAAATAAATAACCCAAAATCTCAAATGGATTTTTCTAATAAAAGAGATGAAGGAAATATAGATAAATCAGTTGATCCATTCAATCAAAATAGTATCAGAAACATTAACAAATCTCCTAAATCTCCAAAATATAATGGAAATATGTTCTTATTGGATTCTGATGAGAAAGAATCAAATTCACTGGAAAGCTTGATACAAGATCTCAGAGGAAATGATATTACATATGACGATGATTCGAGCTCCATTACTTCCTATGTACCTACTGAAAGAAAATTGAGGAGAGCATTCTCTCTTCCATCATTTATTTATGGTTTGGGAGGTAAGATAAAAAAAATAATTTTATTTCCTCCTATAAATATACAAGAAGGGAAGAAGAATTTTATTGTTAATTTAATTATATTCCAAAATATCTTGAAAAGTAATATTATCATCTTTATAAACTAATACAACTCTTATACCGTTCTTATTTGTTAAATGTTTTTTTTTTTAGCAATAATTATATTTCAATTTAAAATTTATATTGATGGGGAGTCTAAATTTAATACCTATGTAAAATAATATATATGAAAAGGGGAATTCAAATAATTCTTGAAATAAAGATAATCAATTGATTATACAAATATTCTTAAAATATAACTATAATTTTCAAAATACACCCAATATTTTTAACAAGCTTAATTATTCCTATTCAAATAGCATCAGTTTCACGAGATAGTCCAAATCTATTCAAAATAGATACATTGAGCAGAAACTCTGAAGCACAAATAGAATCCCCAAAACCTCATCATACGAGATCAGGAGAATTATCACCAAGATCATTATACGAATTAGGAGATAAAGTGAATTATTTCGATCCAATAGAAGGGAAATGGATGATAGGAATTATATCTGATTTACAATTCGCCCCATTAAAATATGGAGTGAGAGATAATTCAGGAAAAGTGATAATGTGCTCTTCTCAACAGATTCAATTGATTGATTCAGTGAAAAGATCGAGGAGCAATTCCATTGAAAATCCAAAGTACAGGAGAAGCAAGATCAATGGTGGAACCAAGAGGGGTAACATTTTGATAGGAAAGAAAGTTCCGCTACACAGAGAAAACCTTAATGGCATTCCCATACCTCCTTCTAAGCCCAGAGTAATAGACATCGAAACTTCCGTCAAAATAACAAGAACTGCACATCAAAGCAAAGTAACTTTTTAGAAAAAATAAAAACTTTATAATTTTGTTAAAATAAGCAATATTTTCTTAAGCAATATTATTAATTTAAATTAGTTTAAAACTTCATTTCTTTATTTTAAAATTAATTTTTTTTCAATTTTTTTTAAAGATTGATTTAATACAACAAGTCATTTTATCTTTGGAACATACACCGATGATAGGAGACAACACTATTTTCAAGAATTACAGTTCGCTTCACAGAGCGCTGGGACCAATCCCTAAAACATCAAAAGAACTAAAAGAGCACTTGGTGTTAAAAGTGGAGGCATCAGAAACACTGGACATGGAAATAATATCGAGGATTAGCTGTGGGATCATCAGAATATCCAAATTTGTATTGATAAGACTTATTGGTCAATTAAGAGTTTCCCTCGAAAAAATCACCAATCAATTTGCTATGGTGGTCATCAATTTGATGTTGGTTTTGAACGAGTGGAAAAACAACTGTAAAAAAGAAGTAGAGAATTCCAATCTGAGAGCAGAGCTTCAGACTGTACATAAAAACACAATTTTCATATTGAAAAGATACTCCGACATAGTCAACTCCATCACTTTGTATATCTCCAAATTCATCGCCGTAGAAAAGTTCATCGAAGCATTAAGATTGGATCTCAACTCCAAGTACAAAACCATCAAGAACCAAACCCAAAAAGATAGCGATCTCGTCAAAATGCTCGTCAAGCCTTGTAAAAGTCTTTTGGAATGCTGCAAGGACTGGAAAGTGAAGCATGATCTGGAGAACATAGATTTTGGCCCTGGTGTCAACCTCGTCTTCAAAGTGCAGAAGTCTGGAAAGAATTTCATGAGCCAGCTTTCTTCCGAGAAGGAGCGCAAGATCTTTGTCGAGGCTCTGAAAGATCTCATCAAAAGAACCATCAACTCCATGGACATTTGGATGGCCATCCAACCCATGTTGCGAAACACAAAAGAGTGCTTCGAAAAGATAACCGAGTTCCGATCCTCCCTTGATTTCCATCCTCCTTTGTTCACCATCTTGAATACCATCGCCAATGTTCAAAACAACAATGGCGTTGTTTCTACCAGTCCCCAAACTGTTCATATCACCTCCAACGTCAGTCGTTCTAACAGCTCTTTGCATGAAATCTTTGTTCCTAATGACCAACGTGATCTTCGCAGGCTTTCTTCCTTTTCCACCACCACTCTACAAAAAGAGGTCAGCACTCTTGTCACTGTCAAGAAAATTTTTGGTGTAAACTTGAACGACTTGCAATTAATAGAAGATGTTCCACATGTAAAATTTTTTTTTTAATCTAAAATTAAGTTTTAAAAGAAATTTTTCAAAATAAGTTAAATTTATGATTAATTTTTAAAAGAAAGTTTTTAATTTTTAATTTTTAAAGAATGAGTCTTAAAGTTTTAATTTAATTTTTTTTTTTTACCAAAATTAAATAAATTTTTTTTTTAACAAATTAAATAAACAAATATTCAAATTATTTTTTTTTAAAAAAGTTCCTGTTAAAAATCTTCGATTGGATCGAGAAATATGCAAGAGATGACAAAGCCCTCTTCAATTCCAGAATTGCATTCGAGCAGCCTGAACGTGTCCAAGAGTTGGAAAAACAGTTTGAATCCGTATTAGGTGACGAAATAGATGAGAAGGAGGATCCTTACGTGGTGGCGGAAGTTTTGAAAGATTTTTTCATCAAGTTGCCCAACCCCCTTTGTTTTCATCCTTCTCGTTTCATCACGGAGTATTCCGAAATCACTGACAGTGATTTGAGGCTTAAGTGCTTGTTTTTTGTTTTCAAGATGATGACCAAGGCCAAGCGAAAGACTTTACTTGCTCTCGTTGAGTTTCTTAATAGAAATAACTATGATATCAACGATATTTCTTCTATTTGGGGTAAAATTTTTTTTTTTCTTATTTTCTTATTTTCTTATTTTTTATTTTTATTTTTATTTTATATTTTATTTAAATTATATTTTTTATTTTATTTTTATTTTTATTTTTATTTTTATTTAATTTTTTGTTTTACTCATTATTTAATTTATTTTTTTTTGATTTTTTATTTTATTCATTATTTTTTTTTAATTTCTTATTTTTTGATTTTACATTTTTTTTCTTTTATCTTTTCATTTTTTTTATATTGGTTTTGATTTTTTTTCAATTTTTACTTATTTTTTTATTTTTTATTTTAAACTCTTATTTTTTCGTTTATTATTTTTATTTCTATTTTTTAGGTCCTATTTTATTGCTTGGTAAATTAACTGCAAAGAGAGAAGATGTTTTGCAACAAGCAGAAACTATTTTCCAATTGATCACGGAGAACAAGAAACATCTCTTTGAGTTTAGTTACGGAACTCTTGAATTTAAAGAAACTGACAACAAAGAGTTCCTAAAGTTTGCAAAACTTGGTAAGAAGAAAACAAAAAAAATTCTTATAAAATAAAAATTAAATTAAAATAATTCAATTTTTATTTTAATGAAAATTATTGAATATTAAAATAAATAGAAAAAATTTATAAAAAATATTAAAGTTAAACAGTAATTAATGTAAAAAGTTAAACAGTAATTAATGTAAAAAGTTAAAAATTGAAAAAATAATATAAAAATTAAAGTTTTTATAAAATTTTATTTTATAAAGATGAATGGAAAAGAAATTTAAATAAAAATTATTGAATATTAAAATAGAAAAAATATTAAAGTTAAATAGTAATTAATGTAAAAAAGTAAAAAATGATCATTTTTTAAAAAAATAATTACAAAATATTTTTAAAATTAAATTTGCAATTAAAGTTTTTAAAAATAAATTTTTTTTTAAAATATTCAATTTTTTTTTTTTCAAAAAGATGATCTGATAGACATCATGTTAATGCCTTCCATCAAAGTGAGCGACCCAAAACTAGTGGACACCCTCTTGATGACAATTCCCTACTACTCCAAACCCCACACGGTGATGGACAAGATGTGCAAGAAGTACATCCTCTACCTCGGCGACCTCTCCAACTCCAACACCTCCTCCAACGTTCTCAAGTGGAAGGCTAGGTGGCGTTCCAACATTTTGACCTTTCTCATCTCTTGGATTGGTCATCCCAAATATCTCCATTCTTCTCAAATCTCTTCCAAATTTCAAAAAAGTAAACTTTTTCATATTATTTTCAATTTTATTTATTATATTATTTTTAATTTTTTTTTTTTTTAATTTTTTTTTATTTTTTTTCCTTTCATTTTATTTGCTTTTTGTTGAATTTTGTTTTTAATTTATTTTTGATCCTTTCATTTAATTATTTATTTTGTTTAATTTTATTTTTTATTGATTATTTTTTAATTCTAATTTTTGCATAATATTTCAATTTTAAAATTTTGTATTTTTTCATTTCATTTTTTTTTTATTTTTATTAAAAAATATTTTTAATATTGATCCTTTTTTTTTTTTATTTCATTCATTTTTTAATTTTATTTTTGTTTATTTTTTATTTTTTTTAAAAAGTATGGAAAAACCTTTTCAAAGAAGCGAAAAAACTTGCAAAGAAAGAAAAACTTCCGAAAAACGAGGAAAGATCACTGGACTCTCTCAACATTCTCCTCCTTCAAAAACAGAAAAAAGAAGAGAAACCCTCTTCTTCTTCCTCTGACAACTCCCCTTTTGATCTCATCACCTGGGACGAATCCATTCTGGCACAGCAAATAACGTAACAAAAAAAAAGTTTTTAATAACAAAAAATAATTATTAAAATAAATCAATAAATAAAATTATAAACAAAAAAATATATATTTTGATTAAAAATAAAAATTAATTGAAAAATGTAAACTAAAACTTTAAAAAAATAAATTTAAAATACATTAAATAAAAAAATGAATAAAAAATCAAAGAATTAATTGAAAAATAAACTAAAAACATTAAAAATAAAGATGATCAGAAAAAAAATTTTGATTAAAAATAAATAAATCAAGTAAAAAATCAAAAATAAATTGATAAATCAATAAATCAATCCAAAAATAAATAATAATAAATCAATCAAAAAATATTAAATAAAAATAATAAAAACTTATTTTTTTTTTAGTTTGTATGATCACAAATGGTTTAACATCATACCTTTACATGAGCTTTTGAACATTGCTTTCATGGATCCTTCCAAATCTCCTAATTATGCCAAATACATCACCCACTTCAACAACATAGGTAACACAAAAAAATACTTAAAAATATGAACAAAATTTAAATGAAATAAAAAATTAAAAAATTAAAAAATTGAAAAATTAAAAAATTAAAAAATTAAAAATCAAAAAATTAAAACATTAAAAATTAAAAAAATAAAACAAAATAAAATAGAGAAATTATTAAAAAATCAATAAAAATTAATAGAAAAATAAAATTTAAAATTCATTAATGAAATGAATAAAATAAAAAATGAATGTAAAATAAAAAATAACATTAAAATAAAAAAATAAAAAATATTAAAAAAGAATGTAAAATAAACAAAAAAATTTTAAATTTAATTTTATTTTTTTTTTTGAAAAGGATTTTGGGCAGGAACAGAAATAGTGAACAGAAAACTTTTGGTGGAGAGAGTGAACGTTCTGAGCCATCTCATCAACATTTCTGAGAAACTCGTTTCCATTCAGAACTTTCACTCTGCTTATGGCATCATTTGTGGTCTCAACATGCCTTGTATTCTCCGACTCAAACAAACTTGGAAAAAAGTTCCTAAAAAGGGTAAAAAAAAAATAAAATAAAAAATAAATAATTGAAAATTGTGATAATTATAAAATATATTAAGAAATAAAAATAATTGAAAATTAAAAAAACAAAAATTGTTAAAAAATAAAATGAAAAATAAAATCTGAAATAAAAATAAAATAAAAAATAAAATAAAAAATTAAAAAATAAAATATTAAATTTAAGTAATGTTATAAAATAATATTGAAAAAAAATCTGAAGTAAAAAATAAAATAAAAAAAATTAATTCAAGTGATATTGAAATAAAATAAAATAAAAGAAAAATAATTTAAAATTTAACAAAATTATTATTAAAAATTTTTTATTATTTCTTTAGTAATGTCAAAATACGAGAAGTTGATGGATCTGTTCGACCTCTCCAAAAACCACCTGAACTACAGGAGCTGCATGGCCCAATGCAAAGGCCCCACCATCCCGCTCATGTCCGTGATCAGCAAAGATCTCTTCGGCATCGACGAGAACAACAAAACCATCGTGGAAGACTCCATCAACGTAGAAAAGATGAGGTTCGTCGAGAAGATCATTGGTCATCTCATTGAATGTCAAGGTCTTAAGTACTCATTCTCTAAAATCACTTCTGTTGAGTATTATCTTGAGAAGCTTCCTTTTAAGGTTGAGAAGGAGATCGCTAAGGAGTCTAACAAGTGTGAGCAGAGGGCTACTCCCACCACCAAAAAATGATTTTTTTTCTTTCTTTCTTTCTTTCCCCCCTTTTATTTTTTTGTGGCTTGCTTTGGGAATTTCTTCTTCCCTTTTTCTTTTTTATTTGTAAATTATAAAGCTTTGTTTTTTTTTGGAAAATTAAAAAAAAAAAAATTTTTTCTCAAATTAGTTTATTTTTTTTTAAATCTCTTTTTTATGTTTAACATCAAAATTTTATTTCTGAATTTTCTTAATCTTTCATTATTTTAGTTAAAGATAGAGTACTTTTTGTTGTGGGATAACATTCAGTAAAGGTGAAAGGTTAAATAGATTCTCCTTCAGAATAAAGAACAAGAAATTTAATTTTCACAATTTTTTTTTTCACAATTCCAAACTTGCACCCCCTTTTTTTCAAGAAAGTTGTTTCCTGAACATGAGTTTCGCAGCAAAGAAGAGGAGGGATGGAATTTAGAGTATAGTGAGATGGTCAATAGGCAAGTGTTGAATTAAGTTTGTCAAAAGATAAACTTTCAAGAAAGACAAATTCTTATTATTCTTTTGAATTTCTGTTAACCAAGGATCAACCAATATTATTTTGAACAATCACAAATTTTTTTAAACAATACTATAATCTTTGAAGAAATTTATTGAAATGTAAAAGAGGTTTTCTTTTGATCTATTTCTTCTTTCTTCAATCAGTATTTTTCTTAATATTTTTTATTTTGTAAAGTTTGATTTACGAGTTTGAAATTTATAATTCGTTACAAATTCGAATATTATAGATTTTTCTGAAAAAATAAAATAATAAAAAAATAAAGAAATCAAATATAAAAAATTAATATAATTTAAAATAAAAAAAAACTACTTTCAGTTTTCCTTCAATGTTCAAAATTTTTGCTCTTTTAGTATTTCTCAGCTTGGGTTATTTCTCATGTAATGCAAGTTGCCCAAATCCAACTGTTGTTCCAAATTTGAATTTAACAAGATATCTTGGGGAATGGTATGAAATTGCAGTTTCACCTAGTGTAAGAGACACATTCGAATTTGATTGCTATTGTACTACTCCAATGTAAAAACCCTAAAAAACAAAATTTTTAATTTTTATTCTTTATTTCTCTGAAAAATTAAATTAAAATTTAATAAAATAGATATTCCATTGAACAAAATTCTCCTCTTGTTGTCAAGGTTAATAATACATGCAGAAGAGGAAGCATTCAAAGTCATCCTTCCACTGCAATTGGAAAAGCAATTTTGCCAAATTCAAATGTTACTGCTAAATTATCAGTAACATTCAATAATGCAGACTATGCACCTTATTGGATCATAGATATTGGATCTGATTATCAGTGGGCTCTCATTTATAGTTGCACCAGCCTTTTTCTTTTTGATTTTGAAGGTGTATGGCTTATTGCCCGTGATCCTCTCTTTGCTCAACATAATCCTCAACAAACAAAAACTATTTTGCAAACCCTCAATCAAAAAACAGGATATGATATTTCCAGACTCCATTATACTGATCAATCAGGATGTGTTTATAAAAAATAAATAGAAAATTAAAATTTTGCTTTTTAGAATATAAGAAATTTTATGGATATGCTTATTCAAAATGGTTATTTTTGGTTAGTTTTTAAATTTACAAGCCATCTTGTTGAAAACTTGGGAAAATTATTATTTATTGGACTCTTTCTATTTAAATCACCCTCTTCAACCTGTCAGGTTTGCTTCTTTAAAATTATGGACAAAAATATCAGATCAAATATTCAATTTTATTTTTTTTATTCTAAATTAATACATTTTTTTTAATCTTTCGTTTTCTTCTCTTAATCTTTTGTTCTCCTCTTGAAGCTCAGTGTGGGACTTGAAGGAAGACATGAGATCCTTGAGCTCCTCCTTCTGGTAATGAAACTGTCTCAACATCTCTATTTGGAGGTTTTGCATCTGAGAGAGCATATCATTCTTAAACTCATCCAAACCCTCATTGATCATATTCTGAACAAGATTCTTCTGAAAATTGGAAATATCATTGTCAAACTTTGGGTTGTTAGGGTGGTGATTGATGGGATTGTTTTTCTGGAGATTTTCAGATTGAAAATTGATTTGTTGAGGGGAATCATTGTAGGACAAGGTAGTAGAGATGTTGTATTGGTTATTATGAGACAAAGAAACATCTCTCGACAAAATATCTTCTGTTTTTTCATTTTTGTTATTAATATTATTTTTGTTATTATTGTTATTAACCTTATTGTTAATTACATTATTAATACTGTTATTGTTGGGAGTAATCTCAAAGTTATTTAAATTAGGAGTGTTGTTGTTGTGTAGGAGATCATTTGGGTTGTGGGAGATGGGTGAGATGCCCAGAGGAGACACAACGTTGTCTGTGTAGAAATGGTGGAGATTATTTCCGATGTTGTTAGTTTTAGGGACGAAAGGGGTTATCATTTCATTTCTGTTAAAATTTGTGTTAATACTTTCATTCTTATTGTTAATATTATTGTTAATATTAAGATTATTGTCATTTATACTAAAATTGTTAAGATCAGATTTTGGCGCCAAATTTTTATCAGATTTTAAAGGTGAAAAAATGTTTTCATCTTCATGAAACAACTTTTTCTCTATATTATTATTATTATTATTATTATTGTTATTATTATTATTATTATTATTATTGTTATTATTGTTATTGTCTTCATTCATATCATTACTATTGTTATTTTTATCGTCTCCTAATAAAGAAGTGTTTTGCAAAGAAATGATTTTGTTAAAGTTGGGTGTCTCCGTTTGAAGGGAAGGAGCAAAATTATTGTAATTGTTGAGAGGAGAAAAGAGAGGATCATTATTATTGTCACTATTATTACCAACATTATTTACGATATTATTAAGATCAACCAAAGAATTATTGAAAGAAGAATTAAAAGAATTATTGAAATTATTCTCATTTTTATTAAAATTATTGTTATTTTTATTGTTATCATTATTAATATTATTGTTATTATTAATATTATTATTATTGTTAATATTTAAGATGTTTTTTTCGGAGGGATGAATGATGGTGAAATTGGATTTGGGTGGCTTTTTGTGGAAGAGGATGGAGGAGATGGGCGTTTTTACGTGATCTATCGTTTTGAATGGCTTTTTTATGCTTCTCACGTCATATATGAATATTGATCCACTCAATGTTGATGTATATATGTACTTTGAATCTCCACTAAAAAATGACGTGAATGAATATTTAGTATTATTTTTTATTTTATTTTATTTTAATATTTTTTGAATTATTTATTTTTATTGAATAATTTCATTTTATAATTTTGTTGAATATTTTATTAATTTTATTTTTATATAGAATGATTTCATATTTTATAATTTTATTTTCCATGGTTTATTTTCCATAATTGTTTGTTTTATTTCATTTATTTTTATTTTATATTTTTATAATTTTAAATAAGGTTTTATTTATTTTATTTTAAATTTTATTTATTTTTATTTTTATTTTTGATGATTTTCTTTTTTAATTTTAATTTTCATATTTATTTCTTTAGTTTTTTTTTTTGTCAATTTTATTTTTTTTTTACCTGAAAGAGACATATGACAAAGGATGTTGAAGAATGTTAGTAGTAACACGTTTGGCACCTAAGTCATAGAGATTTAATTTTTTGTCAAGTCCCACCGTAACAACCTGTTTCTCATTAGTGGGAGAGAAGGAGAGGGAGGTAGAGGGAGCTGTGTGTTTCTCTTCGTAACTTTGTATGAGAGATCCTCCTATCTTTCTGTTGTTTTCTTGTGGAGATGTTTTGTTAATGTCCCAAATCAACAATGTACCTTTAAAAAATTTGAAAATAAAATTCAAAATTTAAAAAAATATTCTATGAATAAAAAGTATTCTACGAATAAAAAATATTCTATGAATAAAAAAATAATTTTAAAAATAAAAAGTAATTTTTTAAAAATAAATTGAAAATTGTTTCTCAAAAAAAATATTTGAATTTAATTCATAAAAAAAACAAATTTTAAAGTTTAAAAATCACCACAATAATAACTTTATTTATTCAAAAAATTTGTTTTTTTTTTTTGTTTGAAAAGTATAAATCTGAAAATAAATAAAAAAATGTAGATTTAGTTTAGAATCAACAAATAAATAAAAAACAATTCAAAAAAAATTAAAATAAATAAAATCTTTTTCAAAATCATAAATAATATCACATAATCTTTACCTTTTTCAGAAACACCACCGAGAATAGATGATCTTAAAGGAGAAAAAGTGATCTGATTGATTGGCGCACCAACAAAATTAGTGTTGTTAACATTTGAATTAGAAGAGAGGTAGGAGAGAGTGGAATTGTTGGTGTTGAAGATGGAGATGTACGAGGAGGTGTCATTGGAGGCGATGATGTGTGATCCCACGTCATTGAAGCAGATGCTGTTGAATCTGCTTGTTTTATTGTCTGTGTCGTTGAATCTTTTCAGCCATTTCTTTTGTTTGATGTCGAAGATCTCTATCACTCCCTCTTTGCTTGCACATCCCAAATAATTCTCTCCTCCCAATGTTATGCTGTATATTTCTGTCTATTATAAAAAAATAATATTATAAAGGGACAGAGAATAAGAATAGAATTGAAATATGATGATCATATTGCTTTATAACTTGCAATAAATGATCCTATTTTTCATCATTTTTTTGGAATAAATACAAAAATATATTTTTTGAGTGAATATGGGAAGAATATTTGTTAAAATTGAAGTTATATTGCTTGATTCATTCATATTTTATGTTTGATAGATTTAAAGTTAAGATCTCTTTACTTCACTTTTTAATGATGTTTCCAATGTTCCATCTAATTTTGATATTGCTATAGAACCATCCTCTGATGCACTTATTATCTTTTTATTGTCGTGGGAGAAGCTGAGAGAAGTTATTTTCGATGATTTATGGTGATTGAAATTATGTTGGAGGTTATGATCGGTTCCCCATACTTGCACTGATGAATTTGTAAAAGAAATGAATTTTGTAGGTGAATTCTTCATTTTTTATTTTATATTCTTTTGGCGCCAAAAGATTTTAAATTTTTTTTTTTACAAACCATTTTTATTATAAAAAGATGTTTAAGTGAATTGTGAAAAAGAGGGAGAATGCATCAATGTGCTTTAAAATTTTTTTCATTTTACTAATACAAAGTCTAAAAAGCTAATAAAATTTCTTCAACCAATTATCAAACTTCCCAAACTTTGAAAATGATGAAAAACCAAATATTCAGGAAATAATTCAAAAATAAATACAAATTAAATTCATATTCGGTTAAAATTTAAATAAAATAAAAATTTTTTTTTCTATGTCAAACATGTTTTATCTCTTTCCAGTCAAGATCAAATCCAATATGGGACCGGCGGAATGCCTTTTACATCTCTATTGTTCTTATGACCATAATCATCATTCCTATTAAAACTTTTCTAATTTTTGAAATCAAAAAAATTTATTGGAAATCTCATTAAACAAAAATATTGAAAAACTTTTCTCTTAATCCATTAAATTTTCAAGTAACAAAGTAATCAATTATTTTTCTTTTTCCCAGTTTTTAGTAAATTTTTTATTCTAAAAAATATTAATGAAAGTATTTGTAATATTAAGATTATTCAAATCAATAACTTGTATATTTTTGTCCATAACGTAAAGAAGCAAACTAGACAAGTTGAAGAGGGTGAGTGTTCCATCTTTGTGAGATTTTTTGAGGTTTTTCGATTTAAAATCAGAAAGGGTGTCCATCTCTCTCTTTCCTGTCAAGACCCATTTATCAGAGATTCCAACAAAATGATCTTTCTTGTAAGTTTGAAAAAAACTAAAACAAAAATAACCGTATTTTAATAAGTAAGAAAAATGGTTTCCCAACTCTGAATATATTAAATTTTCAAATTTGATCAAACAAGAAGGAAAAGATAAATGAACGAAATAACTCTGGTAACTACCAACCAAAATGATTTCATTATCAACAGGAGTTAATTTTTGAAAATCAATGTGACGTATAATGTTTCCTCTTGGAAAGTCATCATAAACAACCGTTCTGATTACTTTTTTTAAAATTTAAAATATCAAAAATTAAAGTTGTTATTTTTTTTTAAAAAAAAATTTTTTTAACTCTCACTGAGATCATCAGATAAATACCAAATAGTAGTAGAACTTTCTTTTAAGAACATTAGAGATTTTGAATCAGGCAAAATTCTACAAACAGGACCGATTTTTCCCAAAGAAAGACATCCCTTCTTTGGATGAAAGCATAGAATTTCTTCACCAGCACGCACCAAAATATTACCTTCTCTACAAACAAAAATCTCAAAGGGAATAGCATGGCCTGCCTTTACAAACTATAAAAAAAAAATCAAACAAAATAAATAAACTAAAAATCAAAAATCAAAAATCAAAAAAATAAGTTTTAAATTTTTTGAAAAAAAAAACAAAAACAAAAAATAAATAATTTGATAAAATATATAAATAATTAAAAATAAATATAAACTAAAAATAAAAAATAAGTTTAAAAAATGTTTTAAAATATGTTTGAAAAGATTGAATTTTTAAAAATAAATAAATTGAAAAATAGATTTACTTGAGAAAAATCATCTTTGCGATAAATCAAATAATTTTTTCCACAACACAAAAAAATAAAATCTCCAAAAACAAAACAAGATTGAACACGGGAAACCCCAAGCAAAGGAACATCCAAAATAATGTTAACAATGTTTTTTTCATCATTAATTTCCAATACTTTGACCTCGGCCCTTTTATTTTGGTAGAGGAAAAGATAGCACTTGTTTTTGTCTTCGCACAATGTGGTGATGTTTTCTATGTGGGTGTTTTTACTCCATAGAAGACCTCTTGAATTGATGCACATTATCTCTCCTGTCTTTGTGTATGTTAAAAAATTTGGTATGGCTTTCTCATTTTCACTGTTGAATAATTAATATATTTTTAATTTATTTGAAATTATTTTTTATTTAATTTTTTGTTTAAATTTTATTATGAAATTATTTTATTATTCAATTATTTTATTTATAATTTTATTTTTTTTAAATTTTAATTTTAAAAATTTTTTATTTTTTTATTTTTGATAATTTCTTTTTTAATTTATAATTTTTAAAACTTTTTTAAAATTTTTACTTTTCCAATGCTAATTGTTTAAGGGAAGGAGGGAGAGAGAAACCAATAACTTCTGTTTGGTGTTCTATAGTCTTGGAAATCTCCACTGTGTGCTTTTCAGTAACTTTACACAAAAACTTTTTGAAAATATGTCAAATATTTAAAATTAAATTAAACGAAAAATGAATAATTTTTTTTTTTTTTACAATTTGAGAGCATCCTTTCGCCCACATGAAGAAATTATTGTTTTGAAGTTTTTCAATCTGATAGTTCTTCTTACAATTTGTTGTTATTTCAGAAATTCTTAATGTTTTAAAAAATGAAAAATAAATTAAAAATTTAAAATTTAAAAATAAAAAATAAAAATAAAAAATAAATATTTCTAAAAAATGAAAATAAATTAAAAAAATTTTTACAAAGACATAGAATCTTGGGAATAAATGAGAATGGAAGAATTGGTTGATAAAATGAATTTTTTATCGAAAGTAATGCAAAAATTGAGTACCTCCTTGAAAGTTTTTTGAGAGGAAGTTTTCTCTTTCATGTCGTATCTCCATACAAAGGATTCTCCACTGTTTAAAATGGAGTGTGAAAAGAGATATCTCTCGTCAAAAGAAAATTTAATGAGATTCCTTGACAATGTTATCGTAGGTACACTATATTGTCAAAAAAAAAATAATAAGAAATAAAAAAATTTAAAAAAAAAATTTAAAAAAAAAATGTTAAAAATATTCTTAATAAATTAATTGAAAAATAATTGCCTGATGCTGATATGAGGAACAGGGTTTTCTTTTTCTACAAAGTGCTTAGGGTTATCTGATTGAGATCTTTTTAGGAAATGAGCAAAAATGCTTTGAAGATCGAAAAGTCTCACCACATTGTACATGTAAAAGGCGAGGTATTTTTTAGAAGGAGACAAAGCGCAAGAAATGTAATTTTCTGCATCCAAAACAAAGTCTGCTAAAACGCAGTGATAGTTTATATTTGCTCCATAATTTTTAAACTTTTTTTGTAATATTTCATAGTTTTGTTGGGAATTTTCTTGCAATTTTGGTTCTGTGACTGTTTATTCATAAAAAAAAAAGTTATTAAAAAATTAAAAAAAAGATTAAAAAAAAAAGGATCGAATAAAAAAATTAATAAAAACAGAAATTCAAAAAAAAATAATTATTAAAAAAAAAAAATAATATTTTTTACCGATGTTTTCAGAGGAAGAATAATTGATATAGATGAATCTTCTTTTTGAAATGAAGCAAACATACTTTTCATCAACATTCCCAACAAAAACTTGATCATCCTCCAAAAACCGACCATCAAAATCAGCCAACTTGACATTTTTCAACAAAGAAAAATCCTCTGCTGAAAAAATTAGAAAATTATCATTGTGAATCAACAAGAATACTTTTCCATCTTTAGAAATCCCTGTTTTATGGAGTACGTAGTCGTTGTAATAGGTGTTCACTTTAAGTGTTTCGTAAAGAGATTCGTGGTATTTCTCATATTTTTTTTCCAGCTTATCCCCTTCTCTATATTCCTATTTCAATTATTTTTATTAAAAAAATTTTAATATTTCAATACCTTTAATTATTTTAAATTTTTGAATTATTTTGTTTTAAATTTTTCATAAAAATCTTCTAATTTTTTTTATTAAAGAAAATAATTTAAAAAAATTTACGAAATACAAACTGACAGGATACACTTGGTTAACTTTGGAAGTGGTAATACCACAACTTATGATCGCATTTTTATTTGGGACTACCAAAAATTCTACATTAAGCTGCATTTTCACTCCTTCAAACATAGTATGTATGATTTGCTGCTTTTCATTAAGTTCGTAATTTGGTAAATATCTCAACGTTCTACTATTAGCCTAAGAAAAATGAAAAAAATAAATAATTAAAATATAAATGAAAAATAGATACAGTCAAATAACCATCTCTCATTAGAATGAAACTTCCATCTTTTTTTGCTTTCATTGTGATTGCTCTTTTCTTTTCTATGTTGAAGATCACCATGTCACTTGATCCACAAGATAAGATGTATTTGGAAGAGATTGGATGTATCTCTAATCTGACTTTGTTCTTTTGTTCATTTCCCAGTCTCAAAGGAAGAATTGAAAACCACTTTTGTTGAATAATTTAATTTCAGTGACTAAAATAATATCATTTCGACCATTCTTTTTTCTTACCTTTTTGCATACTCTTTGCAATGTGATAGTGCTATTCACTTTTTAGGGAATAAATATAAATTTATTTCTTTCAAATCAATTAATATATTACCTTCCATGAAATTGAAGATATGGATAAGAATGTACTTTGGAAGGATATTGATATTTATATTTGAATTGATATCCATTATCAAAGCTAAATTTCAATTTTTTTTTTTTTTTGATAATTTTATAAGAAAAAAGAAATAAGCAAAAGATTATGATAATTGATCAATGATTACATGTATGAACCAAAAATGATTAACTTACAAAGATGTTTTATGGTATAAAAACTTTTTTTTTTTAATTTAATTAATTAATTTAGTTTTCAAATTTTCTTTTTTATTTTAAAAATTGAAAGCTTTTTCGATGATGTTGAGATTCTCTTTAGCGTGAAGATCACTACGACCAGTTGCAGGAGAAGCAGCAGAAGGTCTTCCGACATAGGAAACTCTCTTGTTAGCACTGATGTACTCCAAGCAGCTGTTCAAGTGGGGAGCGATGAAAGACCTTTTAAAAAAAAATAAAAAAAAATAATGAAAAACAAAATTAAATAATTTAATAAAAAATATTAAATAAAATTCAAAATAATAAAAAATAAATTAATTAAATAAAAAATATAATTAAATAAAATAAATTTTACCAAGCACCCATGTTCTTTGGTTCTTCTTGTGCCCATACGACTTGAGCATTTGGATATTTTTTGAATTGGGCAATGACCAAGTGATGTGGGAAAGGAGCAAGTTGTTCAACACGGACGAGGGCAACGTTCTTGATGTTTTGATTTTGCCTTGCGGAAAGGAGAGCGTAGTAGACTTGTCCTGAGCAGAAGATGACACGTTGGATATTTTCTGGTGCGTGGATTTTTTCTGGTTCGGTTTCTGGGATGACGTGTTGGAATCTAGTGTGGTCACTTTTTTTAAAAAGGAATAAAATTAAAAAGAGAAATTTTGAAAAATAAAATGGAAATAAGAAAGAAAAAATATTAAACTTTTTAAAAAAAATAAAAAATAAAATTTAAAAAAAAAATTAAATAATAAAAAAAAATTAATCTAAACTGAAATAAAAAATTAAAAATTAATTTAATAAAAAATACCCGGTGTCATCAAAATCTTCAATTGGGGAAACAGCTTGAGGCAATCTCAAAAGTTGTTTAGGAGTCATGACAATCAAAGGTTTTCTGAACTCTCTGTGAACTTGTCTTCTCAAAAGATGGAAATAGTTGGCAGGGGTGGTACAGTTGACGATTTGGATGTTGGTGTTTTGCATTTGCATGCTGAGAGGGAGGATAGGGTCTGGAATGATTTCTGGATCACTGTCGCTTTGTTGGAGGAAACGTTCGAGACGAGCACTGGAGTGTTCTGGTCCCATACCATCATATCCGTGAGGAAGCAAGAGGGTGATGCCTGATTGTCTCAACCATTTTTGTTCCCCTTTTTTTGAAGAAAATGATTATCAATTATAAAAAAAATGATTTTAATGAATGAAAAATATTTACAAAAATAATTAAAGATAATTAAAAATAAAAAAATGAAAAAAATAAATAATATTTTTCTCAAGAATAATTATAAATATGAAAGAAATTAATAAAAAAAACTTACCAGAAGTGATAAATTGATCGATGATGATTTGAGCACCGTTAGCAAAGTCACCGAACTGAGCTTCCCAAAGAATGAGAGAGTTAGGATTCTCCAAAGAAAATCCGGTTTCAAAACCCAAAACAGCATACTCAGAAAGGTTACTGTTGTAGATCAAGAATTGCCCGTTGTTCTCGTCTTTTTCATTCAGTCTTCTCAATGGGATGTACTTGCTCCCATCCTTTTGATCAGTAACAACAGCATGTCTATGTGAGAAGGTCCTATTCATTTTCAAAAAAAAAAATTTTATTTTTATTTTTATTTTTTATTTTATTTTTAATTTTGAATTTTTATTTCATTTTAAATTTAAATTTAAATTTGGTTTTTTTTACCCTCTTTCAACATCTTGACCTGTCAATCTAACGGTGTTACCTTCGAGCAAAAGGGAACCATATGCAAGGAGTTCTCCAGTAGCCCAATCGACGTTAGTTTTTGGGGTCATGTTTTGGAAGAGATTAGCTCTGGTGTCGAACAACTTGCGGAGATTTTTGTGTAAGTTAAATTCAGCAGGTACAGTACTGATACCCAATCCAACCTAAATTTGTTAAAAAAAAATTAATAAAAAATTTAAAATAAAAAAACTTTTGTGTTTGTAATGGAAATGTTTTTTTTTAAAAAAACGTTTACTTTCTTAAGGATATCGACAGAAACACCAGTATTTTTGATTCTGGCAAGTTGACCAGGGCTCTTAAAACCTTTCCAGTTGGAAGACAACCAATCGCTGCTCTTGAAGATGTAACCTTCGGATGATTTGTAAGCTTGCTCCATCACTTCCAAAATCTTGTTTCTCATCTCTTCTAAACCTTCTTGAGTAACGACACCTTCATTGAGAAGTTGTCTAGAGTAAAGAGTGAGAGAGGATTCTTGTTTGCTGATTGCATCGTACATGATGGGTTGAGTGAAATTTGGATTATCTGCTTCGTTGTGACCGTGTTTTCTGTAACCAATGAGATCAATAACTACATCTCTTCCAGTGTGTTGTCTCCACATGACTGCTATTCTAGATGCTCTGATAACTGCTTCAGGATCATCAGCATTAACATGAAGAATAGGTGCTCCTAAAAAGAAAAAAAAAGAAGAAAGTTGAAAAAAAAAAGAAAAGAAAGAAAGTTTTTAAAAAAAAGGAAATTGATTCACTTTAACAAAGTTAAAACAGTTTTTTTTTTACCAACAGTCTTTGCAACTGCAGTACAGTATTCGGATGATCTTGCATCTTTAGGATCAGTTGTGAAACCGATTTGATTGTTTACAACCAAGTGAATGGTACCTCCAGTGGTGAATCCTCTCAATTCGCTGTAATCAAAGCACTCATAGATGACACCTTGACCTGCAAAAGCAGCATCACCGTGCAAGAGCAATCCCAAAACTTTTTTTCTTTCAGTGTCTCCCTTGTAGTGTTGGCGAGCTCTTACTTTTCCCAAAACAAGAGGATTGACTGCTTCAAGATGGGAAGGGTTGGACAAAAGGGATAAGTAGATGTTTTTGCCTGATCTGGTGGTTCTGGAGTGAGATGTACCCAAGTGATATTTTACATCACCTGATCCCAAGATTTGATCCTTGATTCCTCCTTTGAATTCTCCAAAGATGGATTCCATTGGCTTTCTAAACACTGTGGATAATACATTCAATCTTCCTCTGTGAGGCATTCCCATGATTATATCTTCCACACCCAATTCTGAACTCATATCGATGATCTCCTTCATACATGGAATCATACTTTCTTCTCCTTCCAATCCGAATCTCTTGGTTTGTTTATACTAATAAATAAAGGTGGCAAATTTAGATAATACAAATATATTATTTAAACTGAGAATATATCCTTTTCATCCAAATTTATTCTCGGATTTTTCCGTGATTATATTGATGAAAATCAAAGATTATTTGATTAATTTGCAAAAAAAATTTTTTACTTTTGTTTCAAGGAATTTTTCAAACATTTCTGCCCACATCAATCTATCCAAAAGTTGGGTCTTTTCTTCCTTTGTAAATTGTTTTGTAGGAGATTCAATGAGATCACGAAGCCAATTGCATTCATCCCTTGATGGAATATGCATATATTCAAAAGCCAAAGTCCCACAATAGGTATTTTTTAATAAATCGAGTATTTCTCTCAAAGTGACTTTTCTAAAAATAAAATAATTATTAAATTTTGTTTTTTTTACTGAATTTTAGAATCACATTCATATAAGTGATAAAATTTTAAAATATTAAATATAAATATCCACAAAATAAAAAGAATATATATTTCTTAATTTGAGATGAAAAGAAGAGTTTTTAGATATATTCTTTTGAATAGATTGTTATTATGATATATTTTTAAATATTTCCTTTTATAAAACAATTTTACGTCTTATTTGCCAATAATAAAGTAGAAAGATTCTTTTCGATATTTTCAAGATTAAATACTTTATCTAAGTCCTTTTCACTCCATCCATAAGTCTCTAGTTTTAATTCAGTTGGGACAGCATGCTTTGTTAATTTCAAAGGATCCAAATCAGCCAACAAATGTCCACGAACTTGATAAGCTCTAATAAGCAAATGTAATTTCAAAATATCAGATACTTCAGAAGGATTAGAAGATGAATAAGATCTTGGTTGATCTCCCACATGATGAGATCCAGTAGAACCAATAGAAGGAGGTAATGTTATAGCTTCACCTGGTTGTACACCTTGATCTACATTTGTGAAATATACATCCCATGCTTTGTGAACACTAGATTTATCATTCCTCCAGCTTCTATACATTTCTTCAACATAATCTGCATTTGTTCCACCAATGAAAGATTCTGATAATTTGCTCAATGGAACTGCTTTAGAGTAATGGCGTAATTTGAGGTTACCCCATCCATTGGCTTTATATTTCAATCCATTTCCATTATTCAATATATTGACGAGATACTTGTTTTTGGAAAATAATTTTGATACTTTTTGCATCTAAATATTCAAATCAAACAAAATCCTTTTTTTTATTTATTTTTTTTATTTATTTTCTTAATATTTTTATTCACAATTTCCTTTTTTTAAAATAAACAAGTATATCTACATAATTCCAACACAACAAGAATTTAAATGAATTCATATTCCTATTACTATCATCATAAATTATATTTGAATTCAAAAATAAATCCAAATTATATATCTCCTTCTATCCATTCATTTTCGATATTATTATCCTCTTTGGAATGTTTTTTTCCGTTTTTTATTTTATCTCTGAAAAATTTGAATACGTAGGTATTATTTTTTAGTTTCACAAGTGGTGTTTGTCTGATTTTTTGATAGATCTCTTCTTTCTTCTTGTTCTTACTCGCACTTTTCTTTAAATCATCGTTTTTGGCAAATAAAAAAAGAGTAGAAAGCAAAAATGAAATAAGAAATATTATGTAGATGAATCTCCTTCTAGATGATAGATCTAAATCCAATAAATTTTCTCCAATCATTTCTCCTTGAATGATAGATATATCTTCTTTTTTTTATTAAAAATAAAATTAATGGTTAAATATGTGAAAAAAAGTGAATCATTCTGGAATAAATTTATTATTTGAGATGATTTGTCTCAAAAAAAAATTAAAAGGATTTTGGTTTTCTCCAATTCAATCTATTCATTGTTTGCTATATAATTGGTCTTTATAATTATTATAAATTTCAATTAATAAAAAAAATTTTAATAAAGGAAATTTCACTTTAAAATTAATTAAAGGAATTTTTTAATGAACCAGAGGTTACTTTGGATCAGTTTTTGTTGCCAACATTCTTTTGATTTTCTTTATCTTCGAAGCAAAATCGATTCTTTTGGATGATTTCGTTCTGATCCAAAAGAGAGATGGGCTCCCCAAATGTCCTTTCAACATCAAAATCGATAAGAGAACAAAAACCATCATAAGAAGAAATAGATAAAGAAGATCCATTTTTGGACCAGCTTATATCTGTAATTGCAGCAAAATGTAATCCACTAATGACTGAGATAGGAACACTTTGTTCTGTATCGTAGATCATCACTGTATCTTTGGATGCAAGTGCGTATACCATTTTGTATGGAAGAGAATAAACGTTTTTTTCATTTCTTAGTTTGTAAAGAACGGGATTAAATCTTGCTGCGATAGTGGGAGTTCTTTTAGAAAAAAATTTTGAAATGTTTTTAAAGTATGTTTTAAAGTGAATTAAATTAAAATTTCAAAGTTTACTTTGATCCTGGTAAAATAGATACAGGCTCTCTTAAGTTGTTTCTGCTGAACAAACATGAAGCAAAACTTCCACTTTGTGATTTTGCACATGGTACCAATAACATTGTTCCTTCAACTGACCAACTCATTCTCTTTAAGACAAAAAAATTTAAAAAAAATTAAATCTCCTCAAAAAAAAAAAGGCATTTCTTTACTCTGAAAAAGGTTTTCACTGTTTCGTTAAGAAAGTGTCCCCATATTTTGACTTCTTTTTTGTCATTTACTTTTGAAGATTCTTTGACAGTGAAAAGTTTGCTGGCTTGTTTTTTTCTTTTCAGATTGTTTCCTACCATTGTGTATACTATCAACTTTTGATCAGATCCATAAGTAACAAGATATTGATTCAAAGGATCCCACCTTGAAGAGATTAGGTTAAAAAAATCTTTTAAAATTTTTTTGTATTCTTTTTACGCGACTCCTTGTACATAATTAGAGTGGTTTGAAAGTATTTGTTTTGGAAGTTTATCTCCTTTTTCCACATTAAATATTGTCGAAGAGTTATCAGTACTTCCTATCAAATGAATATTTAATATTATATCTCAACAATCAAGTTAATTATGATCAATTTGAATGACCAAGAAGATTATTTCTTTTTTTTTTTTTACCACAAATAATCTCTGATGAATTTGGTGACCATGATAGATCGTATATATCGTTCATCACCTTGAATGTTTTTATCACATTCCAAAACTCCACATTGTATTTCACATCTTCGTTTTCTTCCTCAAGAAGGCTGTTGTTGTTATCTTTCTTTAATGGATCATGTTCCCAAATATAGAGATATCCATCATCACTTCCTAAGTATTCAATAATAATGAGATTATGTAACATTGGAACAGTTTTATTTTCAATTATTGTTAAAAAATAACGATCAAATTTAAATAAAAATAAATAAATTCAATTTACCAGATGCTAAATACTTTCCACAAGGTGAAAATCTGATTGTATTCACAGTTTTGTTATGTCTGACCAAACATGATAAAAATTTAATTTCATTTTTCTCATAATTCCAAATCTTGATGGTATAATCTTCTCCTGATGTTGCCATCTTGTTCAATGTGGGATGAAAATCTATAGAAAGTATAGGTTGTTTGTTATGCCATACTATCTCCCATATCTTAACATTAATAGGGTTTTTTATTTTCTCCATTAAATTTTATTTGTTTCAAATTTTTTTTTTTTTGAAATAATTAATCTGATTTTTGGCGCAAAATATTTGAAAAAAAAAAAGAAATCATTTCAATTGAAGATTAATTTATTTTTTTAGCAGGTTTCTCTTTTTTGTGGATTCTTTCTTCTTTTCCTTGTTGTTGAGCAGCAAATCCTTTTGTAGGATAAATTTAAGAGATTTAAAATTGAATTTTTTTTTTAAAAAGAAAAGATGTTACTTGCAGCTGCAAAGAAGAAATCAGATAATCTATTCACAAAGATGTATGGTTGATCTCTCAATGATCCTTCTTCTAACATTGGAATGAGTGATCTTTCAAGTCTTCTACAAACAGATCTCGCAACATGTAAGCTATTGTGAAGAAAAATAAGATATAACTTTTTTGTAATATATTGAAAGAATGCTTAGTTGTAATGAAGATATATCATCTATAAATACTTATATTAACTTTTTTGTTAATTTCGTTAGTTATTCGAATTATTTTTTTAATTTATTACTGTGAACTTGCTAATCCACCTGATGGCAAGATAAAATTTCTGAGAGGGGGAAGTTTTTCTTCAACTTGATCTATCCATTTCTCAATGGTATCAATATGACCTTCTTCAAATTGGGTTCTTTCTATTTGCTTTTCATTGGAAGTGGTGAGAGGAGTAGCGATACAAGAACCCAAATCAATTAGAATGTTTTGTATGGATATCAATTTTTCACTTAATATTTTTTCTCCTAATCCATTTTCCTTTTCTTTTTCTTCTTCTATTTTTATACAATGTTCTAATGCAACTCCTATTTGTGCATTTAATTCATCTGTATTTCCCAATGCATCGAAATATATCGAATTTTTAGATAATCTCTCTCCATTGAATAGCATTGATGTTCCTATTATTTTTATTTTGTTGGAATGAGAAGAATGGATTACATTGAGTTTTCTATATGAAGAATATTGGGTATTACCTTTATCTCCTGTTTTTGTATACAACTTTATTTTTGTTGGTTGATTGGTTGAACTAAGATTCATTTTTATAATCTTTCCAAATATCAATTTTTTTTTCATTTTTTTTTTTTTTTTTATTTTTTAATCATTTTATTTTTGTTCACAAAAAATTCAGATTAGAAAACAAATTCTCAAGTTTGTATTCTTCAAATTCATAAATATTTGCATAAATTTGGAGAACTTTTGTGAAGATTTTGACTTTTGATTGAAGGCAGATGTGAGAAAGGTAATAAATGTTCCCTTCTTTCAAGGAATGAGCCCCATTATGAAAAATAATTTGGATGTTATCTTCTAATTTTGATTTTTCTTTCAATTGAGTTATAGTTTCATTAATCATTGTTTGTTGGTTTTCGTTTAAAGTAGTTTTGTTTTCTTCTTTTTTTGCATCATTCAGAATTTCTTGGTGAACTGTTTCAACCGATTTAAATCTATTTGAAGAGAAAACGGTATGCCAAATATGAGAAATCATATATTTGAAAGGATAAACTTCAGGAGGTAAATGATTTTTCTTCAAAAAGTTTTTGACGTGAAGTTGATCATAAATGGGGTAAAATCCTTCATTTCCTGGTAGTTTTTGCCAATATCTGTAAAGTATTTCCCTCACTCTCATTGGTGCCCATTGGTGAACCTAAAGTAGTTTATTAGTTAACTCATTGAAATTAAAATTTGAAACAAAAGTTTTACATAGTGTGCTTCTTGACAGTTTGAAGTTGACATTAGATCAAAGAGAGTTTTTAAAACATTTTTATCTTGTTCTTTGATGAGGTCAAATTCTTCATTTGTTTCCATTTGGTAAATTATATTAATGTATCCATATGATGTAATCTACAGTTTTATTTAAAAAATAAAGTTTTTCATTAACAAAATAAAATGTATAAAGGAAAAGATAATTAAGTACCATGTTTCTTTCATTTGTATCTTTGACACTGTTTCTATCTCTATCAATCCCAATTTGATCACATTCAATACCATAAACAATTTTAGAAGCTCCTTCATACTCTGTAATGAAAATTCCTTTGTAAAAAAGTTTGCTTTTCAAACAAGGAGAAGTGAAAACAGTGCATCCATATTTTTGTTGATCAACATTCACTTTAACTCTATGACAATTTACAAAATCCTCATTTATAATAATTGTTTTTCTACAAGTTTTGTCTTCATCACTCAAATCCAAGAATCTTCTTGTGTAAACTTCATTCCATTCTTTAATATCAATCCCTGTCAACTTTGTAATGACCACATCTTCTCTCACATTTTCTTTTATTTCACTCACATTGAAAAAAAGACAGTTGTAATCTCCTTCTTCGAATCTTTCATCTTTTTTGAGAGAGAATGAAAAATTATTTTTTCCACTTTCAAGGGTGATGTCCATGCCATATCTTTTTGCGACAAGAACTGCCAATTTCAATCCTTCTCCGAATCTTCCTGCAATATCTTTTAGTGCATTTTTGTTACTCTTAACTGTTCCCCCGAGAAGTAAGTTGTATTTAAATAGTTTTCCTAATTTTGAAATTTTGAAATATAAAAAAATTGTAAAGGAAAAAGACTTTTTAAATAAATTTGAATTTTTTTTTTTACCAGGATTTTCCATGATGAGAACATTGTTTTCATCAAAATAGATTCTTCCAATCAGTTTCTCATCAAAATAATAATCAAACTCTTTTGCACCATTTCTTTCGTTTATTTTGGAAACTAATTTGAGATTGCTTTTTGACAAAGACTTTGTCACAAGTCCATCGATCCAATTTTGAATCAATTCTCTCATCATCTCCCACTTTTCCCAAAATTCAGTGTAATGATTTGTCACCATTGAATTACCATGAGGATATTCTTTTTCAATTTTGTATTCATTTTCAATCTTCTCAAGTTTTTCTTTGTGTTGTTTGAGAGAATGGTTTTCTATTTTTATTTTTTCGATATCGATCTTCAAATACTCTTTGCAATCCTTTTGATGAAGCTCCATCAAGAATCTTTTTTCTCTCACATTACATCCCTTCACACAATCTATCCAGGTTTCACTGCATTCATCATTTAAATGTATTTCCCTTTGGGATCTTAGGATCTTTAATCTGCATTGAGGACAATCTATTTTGCATTGAGGTTTATGTTCATCCAATTTGCAGAAAAGGAGCATTTCAATACAATGATTACATTGAACATATTCATTTTTAAGAATATCAAGGTTTTTAATTTTCAGATCTTTATTTTCACAACAAACATTTTCCGAACATTTTGAGCACATTCTTGTTCCTATTTATTATTATAAAAATGAAAAATAATTATTAAAACAATTCGAAATTGTTTTTTGTTTTACCACATTCTCTGCAAAATTTAATATTTAAATCAATTTCAGAACATGTTTCGCATTCAATTATAGGTATTTTTTTAGTAAATCTGAAATCAAGCATAATTACTTTGGATTCTTGCATTTTTTTTTTTGAATTTAAATTAATAAAATTTTTTTATTTTTGATTATTTTTTGGTTTCAGAGAAAAAAAAATTAAGAGAAATTAGGTTTGAAAAATAAATTGCTATAAAAAACATGACATTCTTTTTTGAAATAATATCAATTATTTTAATTTGATGAATTCCTTTTTTCATTGTTTCATAAGATAACTTTGATTTATAATAAAAAATAAAATTAAAATTAATTAATATGTTTCGTCAAAAAATCTTCGTTCTCCTTTCTCTTGTTAATTCTCTTTACACACAAGTAAGAAAGAACTCCAATAAAGAGAGAAAAAATAACAACTCCAAAGATAGAAGACATAATGACAGTAATGATGAACTTGGAGCTGAAATATTGTCTCACTGAAAAATGATGAATTTCAGTGAAGATGTTTGTGTTGTTTATCAAAAAATAATCAGAATCAATTATTGTACATTTGGTATTTTCGCATTTTTTTAGAGCATTGGATAAATCAAAAATGGGAATTTCAATTTTAAAAAATATGGTTGGTAATTCAAAGCAATTCCAAGAGACGTTTACAAATTTTTTTTCAGTAAAAGTATGATTAATCTTTTTTTAAAAAAAAAAATTTGATAAATTCAAAAGAATTATTTCAATATTTTTTAAAAAAAAGAAAAAAAAAACAAAAAAAAATACATTGTCGAAATTAGAATGACTGTTATGTTCTATATCAAAAAAATTGTAATAATTTTGCATTTTGATTTGAACACAATTTTTGTTGTTGTTTATTATTTGGGAAGTAACAATGAGAGAAGTGTTGGGCACAACATATATAGGGTAGTAACCTTTGTGACTGTTATTTATTGTGAAGTTTATGGTTTGTTTTTGAGGAGTAATTTTTGGTTCTTCTTTAAATGTATAAATGCTCATTTTAGAATTTTTAAAATTAATAACATAACCCTCAAAAATGAAACTCCTATCTAAAATAATAAATGAGAAAAAAATTAAAAATAAAAAAAATAAATAAAAAAAAAAATATCAAAAAAGTAAAAATATAAAAATGATAAAATGGTAATTACTAGAACTTTGTATTGCTTCTCCAAATCCCATTTCTCCTGGTACAGTGGAAAGCCCATTTACAAAATAAACAACAAAGGAGATTGAAAGAGTTAAAATAGTCAAGAGCACAATTATCACCAGAAATTTTTTGGCAATTTTTCCTGCGTTGAAATCAAAGTTTAACTCTGTTTTCACCAAGCTGGTTGTTTCTTCTAAATTATAACTTGATCTTGGTATAATTAACAAAGGATATTCTTTGAAGAATTTTCTCACCAAAAATAATCCTTTTTGAAAAATATTTTTTTTTAAAAGTTTTTTTTGAAGAAAAGTTTTTTTTTTTACCAAATGCCAATAAAAAAAAGTTGTTCACAATTCCAAGAATGATAATTAATAATTGAATCACTATATTATTGATTCCAAATGTTGGGAGTGAGAAATAGATGAAAATGGAGATTATTAAGAGTGAGATGATCATGTAGAGGACTGTATATACTTTGAAAAAGATTCTATATCCTTTTTTGTTGATGTTGGTGAAACCATGGACCATATAATTGAAAGAGCAAGAATATAATATTGTTATCAATACTAATAGAAGCACTATAATTTGAATGGTAGATTCAATTCCAATTATTAGAAACTATTTTAAATTATAAAATTTAAAAGGAGATATCTTGAAGATACGATATCTTATTTGAAATAAATTTCCTTACACAAAATAATAGCGAGAAATACACTACCATCTGATTTATCAACATCAAATAAAGATATAATCTGGATATCTTTTTCATTCTCGCCCATCCTGTAGATTTATCATTAATTATGGATTTTTGTTTAGAATTCAGCATCAAAACAATAGAAAGGGATACATAAATTAGGATACCAAAAGCAAGAGGAATAAGATAGATTAAATCTGAAATTAAATTGGTGCTATCAACCATTTTTTTATTTTTTAATTTTTTAAAAATTAAAATAATTGAAAAGATCCTTTCTCAGAGATCGTCCTTGTTTTTTATTTTAAGAGATTTTGCATAAATAGCGTTTTTGTGATTGGGATCAGCCAAAGCATCGATCCAAAAGTGAAACAAAGAGTATTCGAAATGAGTCAACTTTTTATTCAAAAGAATTTCCTCAACAAGAAAATCTCTAAAAATAAAATAAAATTCAAATTAAAATTATAATGATATTAAAAAATTTCTTTTACACAAAATTATATTGAAACTCGTATTTTTCAAATATTCCAATACACTTTATGATTCCTAATTTTAAAAACAAATTTTTTTATATTAAAATTTACAATTTTTTTTATTTTACTGGTGATTCTGAGAGCGTTATGGTTGAGCATCCCAAAAGAATTTTCCAAATTTTTGTATCTATTTACATAATTTGTATTTCTTTCTATTTTTCCTGTAGATTCATCAACTATCTTTGTTTTTAAATATTTAAATTAAAAATTTGAAAAAAAATAAAATAAATAATAAAAAATTTGAAATAAAAAAACTTTTTGTTTACCTTTAATCCATAAAAATTTAACATCATTTTGTACGCTTCTAATAGTCTTTTCATGCATTCTGGGTCTTCTAGAATCAATTTTTTTTCTTCCACTGTTAAAGATTTTGACATGGCATTGAACGAAGATGTTTCGTAAATAGGGAACAGCCATTGTATGTAATCTTTTTTTTTAAAGATAAAAGAAATTTATTGAAAAAGAAATTTTTGTACCATGTTTTCTTTCCAGTAATTCATAATTTCCTTTTGAAAAAGTTTTATTATTGATTCAATGATATTGGAGTTGTTTATTATTTATTTATTCTTTATATTATTAAAATTCTGTTTTAAATAATATATTTTTACCATACCAATTTTTGATGATATTTTCAATCTTTTCTCCATTTTCACTATTTTTGATTTCATTTTTATAGAACATGTAATTCAAAAGATGTTTCTTTTTATTATCTGTTGAGGATGAAGAAAAAAATCTTAAATTGGAACTGCAATATGCTGTTGATATCATAAGAAATGTAAAAAAAGAATATTTGGGAATAGATCTTTTGATAGAGAACAAATTATTTTTTCCAAAATTGAAATATTTTTGTTTGGTTAACTTCATTTTTTTTTTTATATTTATTTTAATCAAAAAAATAAAAACAAAAAGTTTACACAACAAAGTGCTTTTTTAATATTCAACAAATAAAAAAATACAAAAAAATTTAAATAAATCTCAAGAAGATTCTCCTCATAAGAGCATATCACCAGAAATGGAAATTTTCTTGAACTGAGAAAAAGAAGAAACTTGAGACTCAAAATAATCTTTGATCTGTGAAGAATTCTCAAAGTCCAAACAAGATTGGGTCAAATTAAAGATTTTGGATCCCTTCTCCCAAAAATAGGCAGCTTTTTCTTTTCTTCCTTTTTTAGAGTAATAATCAGCAGCAACTTGTACAAAGGCCAATGTTTTTTGAGTAAATTCTCCGGTGACTTGTTTCTTTTTTAAAATTTTAAAAAAAAAATTGAGATATTTGAAAAAAATTATTAAAATTTAGTTGTTTTACGGATGCAAACAATGCGTTCAATAAATTTATGGAGATTTGAACAGTGTTTTTGCTATGATTCTTCCCTTTAATGCCTCCCTCATTAGCATCTTTCTTTTCATAATAATCCACTATCTCCAGTGCCAAATTTCTTCTTTGCTCGAATAACAACCTTTTTTAAAAAATAAAATAAAAATATGAGAATAAAATTATAAAATGAAAACTTATTTTCTCACCTTGAATATAAAGTTTTGCATAGAGAAGTTTTGACAAATTTATAGTAAAATTTTCTTTCCGCTTCCAAATGAAGTTTGACACCAGGAAAAGCAGAAACTTGATCATTGATTGTCTTATTATTTATTTTTTCGTTTTCTGATTCAATAAACTTTTTGGTAGATTTAGCAATGAAACCAGTCCTACAAAAAAAAAGTAAAAAATAAACTTTGATAAATTTTTTTTACAAAAAAAAAAAATCGATTTACGTGCACAGAAAATCCAAGTAAGAATCAATATGAATTATCTTTTTCTTGATTGGAAATATTTTTTTAAGGAGAACCGGAGTGAATTGCCGACCTAAAAAATAAAAAAAAGTTTTTAAATTTTTTTTTTGTGATTGAAAGAAATTCTTTTTATTTAATTTTACCAATGGAACTCGCAACTTTTAGGATCATTTGAGGAAGAGGCTCAAGTTGGTCAATTGAAGTGTTTACGATGGCTTGAACAGTCTCCGGGAGCTCTGTGATACTAAAAATATCTCCTGTTATCTCCAACACCCCATCTGTTATTGAAATGATCTATTGAACAAAAAAAAAAATTAAAAAAAAAATTAAGCAGAAAAAACGTAAAAATTTTGTTTACTCCTTTTGATAATAAATTCTCAACTGTTAATTTTGCAAACAATGGATTTCCTTCTGAATTGTCTATTATTATTTCTGAGATTATTTCTTTTCCTGAAAAACAACCACTAGAATTAAAACAGAAAATGATTGTTTTTTAAAAAAAACTGAAATTAAAAAGTTTGAAAAAAAATAGGAATTTACACGTGGGAATACGCCACAGCAGCTATACTTTTTTCTGACAAAGGAGGTAAAAAAAGATAGTTGTTCTTCGCTGTCATTTGAATACAATTATTAAACAAATCCAGGTGTTTCTTCAAACTCTTTTATTAAAAAAAAAATGAAAATAAAATAAAAATAAAATGAAAAATGAAAAAATGAAAAATAAAAAATAAAAAATGAAAAAATAAAATAAAATAAAATAAATAAAAATAAAATGAAAAAATGAAAAATGAAAAATGAAAATAAAAAATAAAAATAAAAAAATAAAAATAAAATGTAAAAAGTTGAAAAATAAAATGAGATTTTTTTTTTTACTTTTGCAGAAGGACGAGTTGTCAAAATAAACAAAATTGGTTTTTGTGTTACAAAAGAAACAATGATTTGAAGGAGAGAAACAGAGAACTCATCCATCCACTGCAAATTCTCAATTATCAACAAAAGAGGTGTAAGCGAACTTTTTTGAAGAATGATCGCTCCAATCAAACTACTCAAATGGTTTTTTCTTTGTTCTTGTGTAAATTTGCACGATTGGGTGTTTTCTTGAAATTCTTTTTTTTTTTGTTGAAAAAAAATTTTTTATAAAATAAAAAAATTAAAAATAAACAAAGTGGAATGCATGTTGTTTACCTAGAGATGGAATGAGATCGTTCAACAGAGGAACGTAGTTTAGCCACTTTTTCCCAACAAACTGTTTTATGAAACTCTCCAAAGTATCCCGATTGTGTGAATTCTCCGTGTTTAAAAAGATCAACAATTGTTGTAAAATCTAAAAAATAATTAATAAATATCAAATTAAAAAATAAAAAAATTAATAAAAAATGATTTAAAAAATAAATTAATAAAAAATAATAAATAATTAATTAATTAAAAATTATTTAAAAAAATAATTAATAAAAAATAATTAATTAAAAATTATTCATAAAAAAAAATACATTTTTCCACACAAAAAAAGGTGTGGACATTTCAATGGCATCAGCAGAACCAATTACGTACAAACAATTCATTTTACGGGCAGCATCGATAGTCATGGTAGTCAACTTACTCTTACCTGCACCTGCAAATCCCTCTATCACGATTACATCTCCTTTCTTGTGTTCTACCAAGTTTTGGAGGCTTGTTTTGATCAAATTGAGCTCATTTTTTCTTTCGTAAAACACTTTTTCCTCTTCATTGAGCCTTTATTCAAAAAAAAATGATTAATTGAAATTTAAAAATTAAAAAAAAATTTAAAAATATTAAAAAAAAAAAACGATTTAATTAATTTCAAATTTTAAAATTAAAATAATTTAATTAAAATTAAAAAAAAAAACTTTTTTACCATACACTGTTTCTTATGGTGGATTTCTTTAGAGTATTGTGAGAATTGAATTTTGGGATGAAGATTTTGACTTTGTTCTTTTTCCCTTTTACAGAGATGCTTTTGAGTCGGGTAAACGAAATTTTCTTTCCGATCTGCTTCACTGTAGTTTCGTCACAAAGAATAGCTATTTTGTTATTTTCACAATGTATCATCAATCTTGCAGATAAATTTACAGTGTCTCCAACAACAGCATATTCTAAAAAAAAATAATAAAAAATATTTAAAAAAATAATTTTAAAATATAAAAAAAAAATAAAAAAAAAATTTTTAAATAATTTTTAAAATATGAAAAAATAAAAAATAATTTAAATTTTATATTTTATGTTTACCTTGACGTATTTTAGAACCAACAGACCCACAAAAAACTTTTCCAGTTGTTACACCTATGTGGGTGTTTATTCCTAGTTGAGAAAGATGCAAGTGTATTCCCTCTGCGGCTTTCACTCCTCTAAGTGCGTCATCCTCGAATCTCTTGGTTGCACCAAAAACAGCAATCAAAACAGTTCCCTTGTCTATCAATAAAAAATAAAAAATAAAAAATAAAAAATAAAAAATAAAAAATAAAAAATAAAAAATAAAAAATAAAAAATAAAAAATAAATTTTTTTATACCATCAACAAGAAACTGTCTTACAATACCTTCGTATTTGAAAATTACTGACTGCATGAATCTCAAAGAGTCGTGGATCTTGTTGAGATCAAATTCGACATTCTTTTCGTAATTGAGCTGAGGAAGCTTGACGAACAAAACAGTGCACTGTCTCAACTCTGCGATCCAGCCAGATTGATCAGAATCTACCTTTTGTTGGACATAGCGAGGAACATAGGACCTGAGAGATTCTTCATTGAAATAAGAGAGTTGAAGGTCTTCGTACTTGTAATTGTCTTCATACTTTTCTACTTCTTGAATCAGGTAATCTGAGTTCTCCGTTACCTCTTCTTCGTTGTTGTTTACCACAACGGAAGTTCTGCTTGTGAGTAGGAGTTCGCTGATGCTTTGTTTCTTTATTTCGTTCAGTTTGGGGAAAGACACGCTTTTGTTTATGATGTCTAGTTTGCTGTTACCGTTTTCTGCTTCTGTGTAACTCTCATGTTTATCTTTTTAAAAAAAAATGAAAAAATTAAGTTTTTTATTTTGATTCAAGGGGAAAAAGATTTTTTTTTTTACCAACATTTTCTCCTTCTGAAATCTTGATTTCGTTGTCTGATTTCGAGAGAGGATCATCCAAATCACCTGTCATTCTTTCCTCTTTTACATTTTCATTGTCTTCTTTGTTTTCCTTGATAAATTCGATGTTGACCATGGATCCATTCAAAGAATCACTCTCCATCTCATCTGTGTTTTCACAACTAAGGGAATCATTGCTGCTGGATGTTTTTTCATCATTTTTAAGGGATTCTACTTTGGGATTTTTTGGTTTTTCCTCTTCTTTGAAAGAAACATTCTTTGACTCCAAGTTTACACCATTTGCATCTTGTACAATATTATTGTTTTCTTTCTCCGTTTCGTTTTTATGTGGTATTTCGAAGTCAATTTTACTGTCTTCTACTTTATTTACTTGGAAGAACTTGCTAACATTGCTTTTTTCTTTCTTGGGTATTGGTGGAGTTGGAGAATAGTTAATTTCAGCAGGTATTTCCTTGGCAGAAACTTTATTTTTGATCAGATTGTAGCAAAAAGAAGATACAACTACTTCCCTTGAATTACTGTTATGTACGGCTGTTTCTAGTTGTTTAATAGGATCTCCAACAACCTAAAAGAAAAGAAAAAATTAAATAAATAAAAAGGTAAGAAAATAGAAAAAAAAAAAATAGTCTTGATTACCAAAAACTCCCAAAAACCATCAACACCTCCCACGTGTATTGCATTTAAATTACCTGAACCAATACCAATATGCAACATCAATTTAAATCCTTCACCACTATCATACTCTGGGTATTTTGTTTGAATCTCAGTACCACATTGAACAGCTCTCAGAGAAACATCAGGCAAAGAAGATTCGTCATAGTAAGATCTGTCTGTGTTTAATTCATCACTTTCATAATTTGTTTTGTTTGTTATTTCACTGAGTGTATCAGAAGTTAAGCTTTTAACAATGTCGTGTCCACTCAAATTTTTGGGAAATTCCATGGAACTGTGGTAGGATTTCACATTCAATTCAGTAAGATGTTTATTTTTGGTAAATGTTCTTCTACGAAACTCTGAATTATCATTGGTACTAAATCTTCTTTCGTTTTCAGGAATAAACAAGCAAATGAGAGCATCACCTATTTGAAGAGGGAAAAGAAATAAATTTTCATAAATTTTTTAAAAAGTAAAAAAATGTTTACCAGCAAACTTTAGAATGTCCCCTCCAAACTTGTAAACAACATCTATAATCTGGGTAAAATAATTATTGATGTGTTTGCTAACTGCCTCAGGGCCAGCTGATCCTAACTTGGCAAGTTGTTCATTCAAAGAAGTGAATCCACTAATGTCTATAAATAAAATGCTCGCTGAAATTCTTTGAAGATAAGGCTCCTTCCTGACTTGATTGTTATCTTTGATGTGTCTTCTAACAAAATTGGGAACATAAGAAGACAAAGTATCCACAATGGAATTATCTATTCCCATTTTTGAGCTGAGATTCATTTTTTGAACGGGAAAGACGGTACACATGATAACAGATCTCACTTTTCTGTACTCAAGATTTTCGTTTTTGTTTCTTTTTTTCAACTTTTTTTTGGCTTCCAAATGGAACATACTTTCTATGGATCCCATCAATGGTTTGAAGCAGTTACAAGTGAAATTAATTCTTCCACTTTCTCCTCTTTCCAACTTGAAAAACTGAGGAGTGACGATGATCTCATAAGAAGAAGATTGAAACAACTCTGATTCGTTGATTTGAATTTCAAAATCAAGCATATCATCTCCTTCGTTGGTCACTGTTAAAAACGTAGATTTGGAAAAAGGAAACTTTGCATTGTTGTCACATACAAAAGAAATAGAAGTGTTATCCAATGAAATTAAAGGAAGATACCCTTTTAAAAAAAAAAAAGTTAAAAACTAGTTTTAATAAAAAATGTTTATGAAGCTTTTCATTTACCCTTTGATTCTTCATGCAACCATCTAATTACTCTATTTTGAATGGCTTTGGTTTGTTGAGGAGCTTTAATCAACTTATTTTTTAATGATCTATTGTACTTTTCAAATGAACAAAACTTGACAAGCTCCTTAGTCAGCAAAGTGAGTCTCTTGTCGCACAAAAAGGCAAGGTTAAGAATACCTATCCCTACCCTAGTCACGAAAAAATGGTTTTTACGTATTTCTTCTATTCTTCTTGGTGTATATTGATGATATGAATGATTTGCATTCAACAAAAATCCCATCATATAAACATCTCCTCCATCACTATCATTATTTAATTTTGATTTTTAATTTTTTTTTTTTAAAATAAAAAAAAATGAGATGATTTTTACCTTGATACAATAGTTGAATAATCACCTTTTTTTTTTTTGTAAATATTTTATTTTAAATATTTTTGTTTTTCACAAAAAAAAAAAAGTTTTTACCAGTCTGAATATAAATGAGAGTCACACCAGGCATTTCAACAGTGAAAGGCTCATAAATGTTTTCTAAACTTCCTCCACCACATTGACCATACTTGTTGGCTCCAAAAGTTTCTAGTTTGAAAATATTGGTTATCACAGAAGTGTGGTACTTTCCGCAAGAAACATCTTTTGCTTTTATGTGATGAACTATCTTTGGAGTTCCCACTATTATTTTGTCTTGTCCCAAACCTAACTGCCCATACAAATTCGATCCCCAACAAAACAAGTCACCATTATAAGCAATAGCTAATAAAATCATTTTTAAAAAAATCAAAAAATTAAAAAACTAAAATAAAATATTATGAAAATTATAAAATTAAAAAATTAAAAAAAAAAAATTATTAAAAAAATAAAAAACTAAAATATGAATTTTTTTTTAGAACCTGCACTATGCATCCCACCACAAGATACCTTTATGATTTTAATGTTAAATTTTATTTTGGACAAAGGTGTATTGGGACCACTTCTTCCTAATTGACCATTACCTTTATAAAAAAAAAAACCACAAAATAAAACAAATAATGAAAATAATTAAATAATAATAATGATAAATAAAGTATTAATAATAAATAATAAATTATTAATAATAAATAATAAAATAATAATAATGATAAATAAAGTATTAATAATAAATAATAAATTAATAAAAATATTTTTAAAAAATATTACTGTTATTTCCACAGGAATAAATTCCATTTTCAGTTAAAACAGCAGTATGATTTTCCCCACAAGCAAGAGAAAGTATTTTTTCGTTTTTGTCTATTCCCTCCATTTTGATCGGAAGACTTTCTTTCACATCCATATTTCCCAATTGTCCTGAAATGGCCTCACCATTTTTGTCATAAGGTTTTTCATTTATTTTTTCTGCTCTATCAGTGCTTTTACCCAAAACCCAACTTGTATTTTTAACATTTTCTCCCCAAGAATAAATAGTATTGTCACTCGTAGACGCAACTATTTAAAATTTACAAATTTTTTAAATAAATTATTATTATTTATTAAATATAAAGAAAAAAAATTATTTTAAATGAAATATTAAATTTTTCATAAAATTATTAAAAAAAGAAAAAAATACCAGAATGTGAATTTCCAACTGATACAAGATTGACAGAAGAATTATTGTTATCGTTCACTCTCAAAATTGTAAAAACTCCAAAAGCGCTGTTAGAATATTTCTGCTCTGTTTCGATGATGGTATTTCTCTCGAAATCCCACTTTAACATCTTGATATTGTTTTCCAATCCAACATAATCTATCCCTATCTTTTTATTTGCATTCATTCTTCCAATACATATGGGATCCACATTCTCTCCTGCTGTCATATATAGCTCCCCAGATGCATTCACTGCTCCCATTATGTTACCCGTTACACTTAGTGAAGTTATATCATCAGGTATTTCTCTTATTAATTGAAGATTTTGCATCGTTTGTTGAAGATATCTTTGTCCAATTTCACCTGAATTTTTTCTTCCAAATATTGATTTTCTCCTTTCCTATTTGTTTCATTAGAAGAATAATTACAATTTATATTTTTAGTATTTTTTATTTTGTTTGCATTATAGAAAATATGATTTGTATATCAATCAACCTAAAAAAAAAATACAATATATCCATTTATATGATCAATATAAAGGAATTTTTACCTTTTGCATTGGTTTTGGACTATCAAAAATTTTATTCTTATTCAATGTTAAAATACTCTTCTTAGGAGTTGTATATTTTTCTTTTTTTTCCTCCATTGCTGTTGAATTCTCTTCCTCTTCCAAATAATTTTTTATGATAGTTTTAAACGATTCATTAAACAATCCAATTGTAAATACTGATCCTTTGGTATTCAAAATTTTTCTATCATCTATTTGAAGATTGTATGAAAATGATTTTTTGTCATTCTCCATTCTTTATATTGTTTGTTTCTTGTTTTTTGTACAAATATATTACAACTGTCGAATTTTTTTTTTTATCCAACACAATTTTTTTTTTTTATGATTATTAGCGTATTGCATCAATATAATCATGTAGCAATTATTCCAATTAGCATCCTCAAATCATGTAGTTTTGCTCAAACTTTAGTGGTATTCCCATTTTTGAAAATTATTAACCCTTGATTTTTAAATTTCCGTTCTCTAATCACTTTCCCAAAATAAAAAAAAGGAAAAAAAGGAATTGGTTTGAATTGATGAAAGAAATAAAGTTTGAATATAAAGATAAAGTTTAATTTCCACAATTTTTGAATGGTTGATCCTCCTTTTTCTTAATTTTTTGTCATTGTTCTCAAGAAATGTGCATTTAATGTTTCCAAATGTTTCAAATCAGAAAATTGTGATGTCTTATATTTTATACACTAAAACGAAATATTTGGAAGATTAAAATTATAATTTGAAAAATATATTTTACCACAACATTATCTGTTACTTTTAAAACCAATGATGAATCAATTGCTCTAAATTTTATCAAATATCTTGTTTTTGTTGGATTTTTATCATATAATTTGCATGCAGCCTCAAAAAAACTATCCCAATCTCTTTGATTATTTCAAATTAAAACAATCATTATCTAATTAGAATTTAATTATCTATTTCTTACTTTATGTAAACCATATTCCCAATTCAATTACTTTGATTTTTTTTATTTTTTTAAAAGTAATTTATACAGGCAACTATATTGAAGAAAAGGATACACTCAATCAAAAATAAAGACCCTTTTAAGATGTGTAATTAACATTTTTTTTTTATTAATTGTTTTTAATCTCTTTCGGCAAGAGCGATCAATCTCTCATCAATTTCCTCGCTTTTGAGTCTTCTGAAAAGAGGATTTTTGGCACTGACAACAGCAATCTCGAGTTCTGAAGCCTTGAAATCAGTGGAAAGAATATTTTGAAGACAATCAATAGCAACCTCAATGGTTTCATTTTCGTTCCATTTAGGATTAGTTCTAATCTTTTTTTCCAAAAAATTGGTAGCTTCTTGTTCCTTCTTGCCACTAACAGTAGCTTTAAAACCAAAATAAGTACCAGCAGGTTCACATTTAAATAATTGAGGTCCCAATTCTTTATCCATTCCAATCAAGATCATAGATACTCCCAAAGGTCTCATGTAAGCATGTTGGGTATATACTTGATTGATATCTGCAATTCTTTTTGCCAATGCTTCAGGGGTGATGTCATATCCATATTTATTTTTGAATTTTGATGCTTCATGTCTTGCTCTTTGTACTGCTACTCTTGCATCAGAGATTAATCCAGTCATTACACATCCAATTGTTGGTGTAATGTTGAATATATGAGTAACAGATGATGGATCAACAAAAATATCCTTTTTTGAGAAGATAGTTCAATAAATATAAATATTTATATGTTATATTATCTAATTTCTTCCAATTATTCTTTAAATATATGTTATATTTTAATTCTTATTCTTTGATGTCCTCAATATTCTTGATTATTGTTATATTTTTAAAGAAAATTTTCATACTGGGACTTTCTTTGGTGTAATAATCACTACAGAATCATCTCCTCTGACTCCAATTGATGTTTGTTCCACAGTTAAAATAGCTTTAAATGCATATTCAATTTGATACAGTCTCCCTTCTGGGGAAAAAACTGTCATTTCTCTATCATATCCAGCTGTTCCTCTTGACATTTTTTAAAGTATTATGGAAAAATAAGAATTTCTTTAAATTTTTTTTATATTTTATTTTTGAATATTTTATAGTGAGACAGAAAAATTTTTCATTTAACAAAATATTTACAACAAAAGAAAACCAATTAACTTTATAAAAAATAGCAAATACTTTGTTTTCTTTTCAATTTTTTCTTAACTAACTATAAATATTAAAAAAAAATTTCAAATTTTGAATGGATGAGAAAGAATTAAATAATCTAAAAAATGTATTAGACTTTAAATCTAGGAGTATCGAAGATTTGATGAAGGACAACAATGAATTAAATGACTTATGGGTTAAGAGTAATATAGTGATTCACGAAAAACTCAAAAAATTTACAGTTTCAGAGTTTCAATACATGGACAAAGAAGATTTCCTTCTTTTTTTTAACGATAAGACAAGTGAAGAAAAAATTTATGCAAGTATTTTCTTCAAAAAGTTGTGTAGATTATTAGCTAAAATGAAACACAAAGAAAAAAAGAAATTTCAGAAAGAGGAGAGAAAGATTAAAGTTGAAATAACCAAAAAAATCATTTTGAGTGGAAAACTAACAGATTGTGAAAAAGCAAAACTTTTGATTCAAATTTCCCAATTATATGAATCATTCAAAGAGGTTGATAGTTCTTCTATTAATAAAGAGTGTTATTTTCTAGATTCTCTGATAAAGACTGATATGATTTCAAATCAAATCTTGGAAGAAAAATGCAACGAGGTTGAATATTTAGATTTAAGCAGTTGCAATTTTACAAAAGAGATTGTGTTCGAAGAATGTAAAAAGTTATCTAATCTATTTAAGAATCTCAAAATTTTGAATCTTTCTTTTAATTCCTTCCACTGTGAAGGAAAGGATGGTTTTGTATTATGGAATAAGTTCTTAACATTTACCACAGAACTTTCTTGTGATTTCATCGATATTTGCCATAATTCTTTTTCTTCTATCTCCAACAGAAATAACCTTTTCTATCTTGAAGATACTCACCTCAAGAAGCTCATATTAATACCTAAACAATATTTAGAAAAAGGAGCATGGAAGGATATCTTCCCTTTTGAAAAGCATTACCTCATAATAAATACCCACAACAAATATTATTCTCTTCTTGATCAAATATAAATACAAGTTGTGACTTCTTGCATATTTTAATTCTTTTTTTTTTAAATTATTTTAAGTTAAAATCATCTTTGATATATTGAAATTAAATTATTTAAAAGATGATTTGCCTTAGTTCCCATGAAGATCCTCGATCAAAAATTATTTTTGCATCATCAAAAATTGAATGAAAAATAAAAAAAAAAAAATGCAAAAACAAGTCTCAGATGAGAGAGTTTTGGATTTTCTAAAGAAAGAAGAAGCAATAAAAAGATTTATCTCAAAAGTACTTGAAGTATCATTGAATGGAGATCTTCATGATTGTAAAATAAAAATATAATAATATATATTTTCCCCCTCCTTATAAATTTGAAAAAAAAAATTCTTCAAATAGTACTCAAAAATGGAATCACTCTTTGTTATTTGATGCAAGCAATTGAACCAAGATCAATTCCAAAAATACAAGAACAAACAAATCAAATATATAAATTTAAAGAGAATATTTACTTTTTCATACAAGCCACATTAGATTTTGGTGTTCCTGAAATCAAAATTTTTAGAGATGTAGATTTATTGGAAGGAAATGGAATGGCAAAAGTAAAAAAAATTCAATTTTATTCAAATCAATCCTTAAATCGATTTGATATTTAGGTTGTGGAGGTGATTTTTAAACTATTTGAACATTATCAATCTAAAATATCGAAAAAATATAGTGTCTCGCAGATTTGGTAAACATTTCTCAAAATTAAATATTAAATTTTAAATTATGCTTTGTTGAAAACAAATATATCCAAATAAAATAACTCAATAAATAATAGATTAATTTGGCATATCCATTGACTCAAATTCTTTTGAAAAACTATCTAATTCAATTAATTCTCATAATTCTATTTTTTTATTTTTATTTTTATTATTTTTTCTTTTAGGCGAATAGAGCATCAAAAGAGAAAAATTTTCCAGTATTGGATATCCCTACCAATTGGACATTGGATAAAGTAAAAGAGTTGGATCCAACCAAATTGAAACAAATTAAAGAACAATTATCGAAGATCAGAGAAGCTCCAGTTAATACTGGAAGAAAATTAGTGAAGATGTCATCTGCCATTTTTAGAAGAAAACTTCAATTATTTTCGAATAATCAAATTGATAGTAAGTATCCTTTTAAACTATACAATCTAATTTATCAATTAATCAATTTATTTCAATCAATTTTTAGTGGATAAGCTTGATAAGGGTGTTGCAAGGTTTCAAGCATTGTTTCGTGGTCATACCGCAAGAAAAGCATACAAAAAAAGAAGTATATTTTTCCTTATTTCATTATTAAAAACTAAATAAAAAAATATTTTGGAAACATCAAAGATATATTATTTAAATAGAAGATATAATAATAATTTGAGAAAGTATAATTTTATTTATAACAGAGAAATACTCAAATTATAATGTTTTGCAAGATAATATTCAATTCTCTTTTTATATCGGAATTAAATTTTTTTTTTTGAACTAATTTAACTTTTCGTTCCATGCAAAAATTAAAAAGTGAGAGATGCAGCATATAGAGAAAGAGTGGCAAAGGAAATTTTACAAACAGAAATAAGTTATGTGGAAGCATTGGGGATATGTATAGAAGTTTTTTTGGAGCCCCTAGAACAAATGTCCAAAGGAAAGAAAGCACTCCTCACTGGCGATCAAATCAAACAAATTTTTTCAGAGATTAGAGTACTTCATGGATTTAACACTAAACTTCTTAATTCTCTTCAACCCGTTGTGAAATCCTGGTATGCTCAGTGTAATCCTCCTTTTTTTTAAATTTTCAAATATTTTTTTTTTCAAAATTTTTTTGTTTATCATTGTATAGCTTGTTTGGGAGACATTTTCCTATCTATTGTTCAATTTTTAAAAGTGTACACTGGTTATGTAATCTTTTTTTTGTTTAATAAATTCCACTTTTACCTTTTTATTTTATTTTTTTATTATAAATTAATTTTTTAATTTTTTTATTAAATTAAATTAATTTTATTAAATTCAAACATTGATATATCCAATTATTTTATAAATTCATATACTTAAACTTATTTATAACCTTAATGTCTTCAATAAATTGAATAAAAAAGGTGCAAAACTACAATTCGAGTCTCAACGTATTAAACAGCAACATAAAAAACAAAAAACTTCAAAAGTTTCTTTTGGCAGGAAAAGACAACGTAAAGTCAAAGGGAAGAGACCTCCAAGCATTTCTCATCCAACCCATTCAACGTATCCCCAGATACAGTCTTTTGCTTAATGATCTTTTAAAAAACACGTGGAATGATCATCCCGATAAAGGAAGTCTTCAAAAAGCTAATGATGAAATCCAGAAAATCGCCACTTTTTTGAATGAGAAGAAAAGGGAGGCTGAGAACATGAACAAGGTTCAGCAGATTCAGGATATCATTCATCGTACCAACGACAAGTTTAGTTTGATTTCTGCTGGCAGAATCATGCTTTATGAGGGTAAAATATTCTATATATAAATACTTTCCTAATTGAATATTTTTTATTATCTTTGATTTTTTAAATTTTTTATTGTAAATTTTTTTTTGTGATGTCTTGGATTTTTTCTTTTATTTTTGTTTATCATATTTTTTTATTTTATTCTGTTATTTTTTTCAATTAATTTTTCATTCATATTTTTTTCCTTGATTTATATTTTTTTCATTTTTTTTTCAGATTTTTAAATTTTTTGTTTTTAAATTTTTTGTTTAGGGGATGTGCTCGATAAGAAAGAAAAACCATTGGCGATATATCTGTTCAACAATATGGTAGTAGAAATGGAGAAAATGAATAAACCAAAGGATGAGAAAGTTTCTATTTACGAAGACGAAGAGAGGTTGAAATACATTAAATTCAAAGATGCCTACACCATCAGTGACAATTTTAGTTACACAGTCTCTACTCCAAAGTAAAATTTCTTTTTAAAAAAAATTAATTCAAACATTTTTCAATTTATTATTTTGAATTTATATTTATTCATTTTAATTTTATATATTTTAAATAATTTTATATTTTTTAATTTTTTTTTTAAATTTAATTTTTAATTTTTGTTTTTATATTTAACAAATTCCATTATTTTTTTCATTTTTTAATTAGTGAAGGACAAACGAACCCACCATACTCAATAACAATGCAAGTTCAACCAAGAGAAATTACTTTTTATTTTCATGCAGAAAAGTTGTTTGAGGGATGGAAGAGTCAACTGGAACAACTCAAAGAGAAACTTCACACTTCCAAAGTACACAAGGAGCAGGCTTCCAAAGGAAAGGAGGGGAACAGTAAAGATTCTTTGAGCACTCCAAACACTCCCACTTTGCGTCCTGAAGAGGAACTTTTGTTGAGAAAAAAGAAAATGAGCTTTTCTCCTTCTACCAACGTTTCCATCAGCCAGGTTCCTTTTCTTAAAATTATTTACTTATTTATCTGTTTAAAAACATTTTTTATTCATTTTTTTCTCATTTTTTTAATTTAAAAAATTTTTCTTCCCCTTGTTTTATTTACATCATTTTTCCTAGGATTTGAAGGATTCATCGAGTGAAGAAAAAAATAAGAATTTGAGACAATCTTCTCCGAATAACTCAAGCCAAAAACTCACTCCCAGCAACCTTTCCCTCAACAGAAGTTCCACCGATACTAACAGCACAATATTGAAAGAAAACAATGAAGACACTGAAAAGAAAAATGATGTTAACAAAGATGAGCCTAAAAAACCAGAAGTAAAACTGTTTAAATCTTCATTTATCTCTTTAATATTTTTATTTTATTTTATTATAATTTTATTTTATTTTTACTTTAATTTTTTAAACGTTTTGTTTTTAGGAGACTCCAAAGATTGAAAACAATTCTCCAAAATCAGAGCCTAACAATGGTAACACCAAAAGTGAAAAACAACCCATTCCTAAAAAAACTGTAGAAATAAAACCAAAGAAAGAGAAAGAAAAAAAATCTAAAAAGGACAAAAAAACCAAAAAAGGAGGAAACCAAGATGATGAATGGGAAAAGATTATCCAATCTAATTTGATAACTGGTCCAAAAAACAAAAAAAATACTGAGAATAAATAAATATAAAAAAAATTATAAAATAAAAATTTTGCTCAAAATAAAAAGAAAAATAATATTTCGTTTCAACTTTTCTTTTTCAATTTTGGTTATACAACATAACTTTTGTTATTAAAATTTTATTTTTAATTTGAAAGATTTTGTTTAAAAAAAGAAAAAGAAGATAGGGTAAATTTTGGTTCTTTGTATCTTTTTGAATAAGCAGCAGTTTTTGAAATTATTTTAGTTTTTCTTTTTGATTCTCACAAAAATTAAAAAAAAAAATGATACCAAACAGACCAAATTTATTGCCTCCTGGAATTAAACCAAATATTTTCCAACCACCCCAAGAACAATTCCATCAAAATAATAATCCAAACAATTCAATCGTCTCAGGTAAAATAAAAATTTTATAAAACAGAAGAAAAAAAAAATATTATATTTATAGTTTAAAAAAGTGGTATTGAAAGTATTGAAAAGAAAAATTGTACACCTTTTTTTTTACCTTTATTTTTTAAACTAAAATCCTATTCCCTAAAAAACACAATAAACCAGGATTTATACCTTCTCAAAACTTATATACATCACCCATAATTCAAAGAAATCCCAATATTGGAATACAGAATACTCCAACAACCATTTCATCTGCACCTGTCAATAATATTGTTAACCCCAACAATAACATCATAAACAACAATAATAATATACCCACTGTTACCAATGGAGCAAAGAATATTGGATGGATAGGAAAACTCCCTATCTCAGTGAATGATGAAACAATGAAAGAAATATTGAGCGTAAAAAACAAAAAAAATTCTGAATTTTTCTTAATTTTATTTAACATTTATAATCTTTGATACTCTTTATTTAACAGAATCAACAATGATTTTATTCATCTTTTATCTTTATAAAAAATTTTTTTTGTGAGAATTATTAAAACTTTGCTTATAATTTGGATTAAAATTTTATATCTCAACTTAAGATACTTTAAACTGTAATTATTCAATGAGGTTCTAAATTATCTATTGTTGAAGTTAATTAATATTGATCATTTTACCAACAAATTTTCATTCACAAAAATTCCTTATAGAATTCTTCAATTAAAAGTAATTGGAATCAACTTTTCAACAAAAAATTGTTTTTATATTAAAATTGTTTTGAATAGGTTTGTGGAGAATTGGAATCATGGAAAAGAGTTGAAAACCCAGTGCAGGAAAAATTGTTAAATTTTGGATTTTGTGAGTTCAAAACGAATGATGGTTTGAAAACAGCATCCAAGCTGATCAACAAGCTCCTCATTGGAAACACCTCTATCATCTTCAAGCACGACACCACCCTTCAGAATCAATTTTCCTCTCATCTCATTCCCAACGAAACTGATCTTAAAAACAAAATACAATCCATTTTGGATCAACATTCTTCTTCCAATGTTAAATCCGTTGAGATGGTAAAAAACAAAAAGAAATGTTTTTTTTTCATTAATCATTTATTCCCCAATAAACTACATCTATAATCATATTCAAAACAATATCATCACTCTAAATCATTAATTATAGTTAAATTACTTTTCAATTATTATTTAAAATTTTGTTCTCAAAAAAAATCATTTCATTTCAATCATTTTACTTAGTTCTTAATTCTTTGCTCATTTATTTTAATACAAGATCATTCAAAATTTGATAAGAAAAAATTTTAGGCATTTTTTATTTTATTTGAAATTATTTTTGTTATTTTTATTATCTTTTATTCTTGTTTTATTTTTGTTATTTTGTTATGATATATCATTTAAGTTTTTGAATGATTTTTGTTATTTTCATCAAGAGATTTTTTATTCAAGTTTTTTGAATTTTTCATTTTTTTTTTAATGAAAAAGGAAAAGCAAAAGGAAAAAGAAAAGATGTTGAAACAGGAGGAGATGCTGAAAAAAAAAGAGGAGATGAGAGAAAAGGAGAAAAAGAGAAAGGAAAAGGAAAAAATATTCGAAATAGAAAGAGAACGCAGACACAGAAAAAGACAGAAAGAAGACCGTTCTTTTTCAGAATTGGAGAAAGAGTGGATTTCTAAAGAGAAAAAAAAACAAAGAGAAGACAGATACGAAGATGAAAGATCTGACAAAGATAAAGATTTACGCCTCACTCTTTTACAGTTATCCCTTTTTTTAATAATTTTTTTATTTTATTATTTTTTTATTTTTTATTTTTATTAATTTATTATTTTCAATATTTTCTTCTTTAATAATATTATTATTTTTATAATTTTTTAAATTTTATTTTTTATAATTTGAGAACTATTTATTTTTATTTTTTATTTTTGTAATTGAATAGATTTAATTTATTCATTTTTTTATTTTAGATTGTGATGAACTGTTTTCATTTTTTAATTCTTTTATATCCTTATTCATTTAAAAATAATTTTTTTTTTTTTTTTATTGGTTTTTTTAAATTTATTCTCAATTATTTTTGTTTTTCTCATTTATTCTTCTTAAAAAAAAAAAAAACAGAGATTATTCATCATTGGACGAAAGAAGAAGAAAAAGGAGAATAGATCAAAAAACGAGGCAGGCAGAAAAACAACAGGACGAATTGGATCGTAATGAAATTTTAAGAAAAGAAGAGGAGGAGAAAAGAAAAGAAGAGGAGAGAAAACGTAAAGAAGAAGAAAGAAACAAACAAATTCAAATCGAAAAAGAAACCCTCGAAAAACAATTATTGGAAGCCGAAAAATTAAAAGAAAAATTACTAAGAGGTAAAAAAAATTATTTATTATTTATCAATGTTTATGATTTATGATTTATTTTATTTTTTATTAACTTTTGTTTTCTTTTTATTTTTTCATTTTCTAACCTCATTTTATTTTTATTTTATTTATTTTTATTTTTATTTTCTATTTTTTTATTTTTTTATTTTTTAATTTTATTTATCTTAATTTTTATAGGGCAAAAAAAAGTGGTGGGAAATGTGAATGCAATAAATCCAACACCTCCAACAATAAGTTTTCCAACACAAAACAACCTCCCTCCTCCTCCTGAATCCTTCATTTTGGAACCAGAAGCAAAGAAAACTCTCTCCATCAATTTCAACGTAAATGATCCCTCCAACAACAACCATAATGACTCTAACAGCAATAATAACAACAATGATGACATGGATGTCAACGAAAACTTCCGCGTTGTAAAAAAAAAAATTTACAAAAAATTTTTAGTTTCATTTTTTTATTAATTATTTAAATTTGTCAATTTTTTTTTTTTTCATATTAAATTTTTTATTTTAATTTTTTTTCTTTATTATTCCTATATTTTGCTTTTAAAATATGATTTTCTTTTTAATTTAATATTATTTTTGATTTTCTTTACGATTTTTTTTTTTAAAAAACGAAAAGGACGAAGAGAACAAAGGAGAAACAGAAGAACACGATCATCCGCTGAGAAAGAAAAACTTGGTGGCACCCCTCATCTTTGACAAAAAGCAAAAAGAAAAGATCACCCAGCTCGTCATCGAAAAAGTCCCCAAAGACAAGGAGCAGCTCTACGCCTTTGAAATCGATTGGGTGATAGTAGAAAGCAATGATATCGTAGAGGGTAAATTAAAACCATGGATCTCTTCTAAAATCAAAGAATTTTTAGGTGGAGAAGAACCTGATTTGGTTGATTTTGTTTTACATTTGATTCGTGAGAAAAAGTCTCCTCAGGATATTGAGAACAGTCCTTTGTCTGAAGTTTTTGAGAGTGAGCTTCCTGACTTTGTTTTCAAGTTGTGGCGTCTTTTCGTCTTTGAAATCCTTTCTGTCAGAACTATTTTGGGTGAAATTCAAAAAAAATAAAAAGTATTTAAATTATTTTTCAAAACTTCTTCCTTTTTCTTTTTTTGAAAGATTACATTTTTAAATTTTTCCAAAAGATTGGTGTTTTATTTTCATAGTTTGGAACAAGATTCTTTTTTGCGATCCATTTATATAATTTCTCCACAGTTCAAATCAAAATTCAAAGAAAGTGTTGGCTCAATCTTTTTGTTTGTCTTGTTAAATTTTGATCATGATTCACTGATAAAAAAAAAATAAAAAAATGGAAAATAAATCAGGCAATAATATTGAAGAGCAATTCAGGAAGATTGTTGGAGAATATTCCAAATTAAAGACAAAGAATGGAGTATTGAAGAAAGCATATTTGGAACAAAATGAAGAAATCCAAAAGCTAAATGAGCTTGTAAAAACAAAAGAACAACAATCAAGGGAATCAAGCATCGAAATTGATAAACTCCAATTCAACAATGAAAGATTAACAAAGAGATGTTCTTTATTAGTTGAACAGATAGAAGAAATGAAGACAAAGGGAGGTGGAGGTTGGTTTGGTGGGAAAGCAGAGATTCAGAAGCTCAAAAATCAGATGAATGTTTTACAGGATGAATTGTCCATCAAAATCAAGGAGAATGAGAGCCTTCATATCAAAATCTTTGAGATGAATCGTGAATTTAACACTAAGATTGATAATTTAAACATCCAAATGAAACAACAGATCGAATCCAAACAAAAATTTGGTAAAAAAAAAAAAATATAATAATTGATTTTTGGTATATATTAATTTCTTTCTGGATCAATTGACAATATAATCCTTTGTCTCAATAAAATATAAACAAAAAAAATTCAAATTTGTTTGTAAAAATTTAATGGATCAATATACAAATGATATAAACGATTTCATTGATTCATCATCATTTCATCATAAATTGAAAATTGATTCTAATCAAATAAGCATATTTTATAATTACAAATAAATTTTCATCTTTGGATTGATATTTAATTTCAAAACAAAACTCGAAATGAATAAATCTTTGAAATGAATTTTGAATTTTGTTGCTTCATCTTTCAAAAAATTTTTAATTTTTTTTTTTTTTCTTTTGAAATACAGAGGAAGAAACAGGCACAAAAACGAAAGAATACGAAGAAGAAATCAAAAAGATAAGCACAGAAAAAGAAAAGGTAGAGGGAGAAAACCAAACAAACTTGAAAAACTATTTAAACATGAATCAACTTTACAACAATTTGAAATCTGATTCTTCTTTTCAAATTTCTCAATTAAACACTCAGTTCAACCAACTTGATTCTCTTTTTCTCAAAAAAGTTCCTTTTAATGATTCTTCCCTTTCCCTCCTCCATTCTTATAATCTTCCCTCCTTTTCCTCTTTCGTAAAAAAAATTTAAAACTTTCATTTTTTAAATTTTTTTTTTTTTTATTTTTCTATTTTTTATTTTATTTTTTATTTTTTATCTTTTTATTTTTTATTTTTTATCTTTTATTTTTTTATTTTATTTTTTATTTTTTATTTATTTTTATTTTTTTATTTTTAATTAATATGAATGTTATTTTCGAAAATAATTTCATTTGAAAAAAAAAAAAAAAAGAAAAGGGAAGAAGAAGTGATGAAGGGAATGATGGAATCATTTGGAAAAATATGCAAAGTGCAAACGAAAATAAACAACAATTTGTGTGAAAAGATGGAAATTAAAAACAGAAACGCATCCCCCACACTCGTTTCCCTCCACAAAAAATTCATCACCCAACTCAAAAAACAAAACAGTATTCTCGAAAACAATGTTCAATCCACTTTTCATTTCCCTTCTCTTTTTCTCTATAAAAATCTTTGCGGAAATAATTTATCGGAGAAAAAAGAGATCGAAATTTCTTCGGAGGAAATTTTGAATAAAAGTTCCGAACAGATTTCTTTTTTCTTTAAAAGTATTTCCGAACTCGTTTTTTCTCTTCGTAAAGCAAACAGTTACCAACTTTTAGTTCTTCAACAATACAACTTGACCCAATCAATGAGTTCTTCCCTTCAATCAAGTTATTCTCATTTAAATCTAATTTATTCCCGCTCCTCCTCCTCTCTTTCCAAACTTTTATCTCATTTAAAACTTTTGTTCTTTTACTTTTTTCGTCCCTCTTCTCCCTTCCCTTCCTCTCCTCCCTTCCCTTTCTCTCCTTCCAAAAAAAAATCTCTCCAAAACGATACTCTTTCGTAAAAGAAACCTTTTTTATTTTGTTTTGTTTTTCTTTTTCTTTTTCTTTTTCTTTTTATTTTTCTTTTTATTTTATTTTTATTTTATTTTTATTTTATTTTTATTTTAAAAATTTTGTGATTTTTTAGTTAACTTTTCTTTTTTATTAGAATTTTTTGTAATTTTTTTCATCACCTTTTATTTTCTTTTTTATCATTTTGAAACATCAAAAAAATAAATCTTTTTTTTTGATTTGAAAATAATGAAAATGAAAATTTTATTTAAAAAAAAAAGTGATTCATGTGGTGAGGACATATTTTCAACATTTCAACAAAATTCAGAGAAAATAGATTTTTCATCTCAACAACAACTCTTTGACGTTCTCAATCAACACAACAAAGAAAATCAATCCAACAACTATTTTCATAAAAACGAAGAAAATAATCAGGAAAATAAAGAAAATAATAAGGGAACTAATCAGGAAAATAAAGAAAATAATAAGGGAACTAATCAGGAAAATAAAATTGACACAAAGCATTCCCCTCTTTCTTCTTCTCTTATTTCTTTTAATTCTTTTCTCTTTGATATTTCTTTGAGTGAACAAATTCACATTTCCGAAGAAAACATTCCTTTCATTTTCAAACAAACTCTTTCTTCTCTTTCCCTTTTAAAGCAAATCTCTCTTCGTACTCCCCTTTTTTCACTTATTTTTAAATTTATTTCTATTTAATTTTAATATTTTTAATTTTAATATTTTTGATTTTAATATTTTTAATTTTAATATTTTAATTTTACTTTTATTTCTTTATTTTAATATTTTGATTTTAATATTTTTAATTTTACTTTTATTTCTTTATTTTAATATTTTTAATTTTAATATTTTTTACATTTCAATTTTTTAAAATTTTTCTTCAAATAGAAAAAGTGGAAAAGTTGGAGGAAATTTTGAGGATTGAAAAAGAAGAAAGATTGAAAACAACAAAAAACCTCACCGAAAACAACTCTGATCTCGAAAAATTGGACAAAGAATGCAAAGAAAGTGAAAAAGATATTTCTTACGAAATTTCCAAAATCGAACTTTTAATGGAAAACTTTGTCAACTTTTCAACCAAAAAAATCAAATCTAAAATTAGGTAATAAAAAAAAAAATAATAATAAAACATAAAAAAAATAATAATCATAAAAATAAAAATTAAAATGAAAAATATTTAAAAATAAAATATGAAATCTCAAAGAAATAAAAGTAAAAATAATAAAAGAATAATAAGTTAAAAAATGAAAAAATAAAAATATAATTTTCACATTTAAAAAAAAAAAGAGGGGAAGAAGTGGAACACATGGACAGTCATTTAACCAACAAAAAGAAAGAGATGGAAGAAAGTGTGAACTACTTGTCCTCCATCAACGATCAAGTGGGGAAAAACGAATCGATAAACTACCCCCTCTCCCTCCTCCTCTTCGATAATTTCTCCTCTTTTGTCTCCTCTTTTCAAACCAAACAGTCTCACATCCATTCCCTCAATCACCAACTTTCTCTCCTTCAAAAAGAAAACAAAAACCAACAAATTGTAAAAAAATTTAAAATTTTTATTTTTTAACTTTATTTTTTTTATTTTATTTTTTTAATTTTATTTTTTTAAATTTTAATTTTTTTTTTTTTACAATTTTTTATTATTAGATTTTCTCGCAACAAAAAGATCTTTTGGCATCAAAACAAAACAAAATTAACAGTCTCATGCTTGATCTCTCAAGCTTCCAAAACAACAGCAATAATAACAAAAAACCCCCCTCTCCCTATGGCTCCTCTTCTGGAAATCATTCCCCTTACGGTTCCTCTTCTGGTAATTAAAATTTAAAAATGAATCATTAATAAATTTTTATTTTTTCTTTACTTTATTTTTTTCTTTAATTTTTTTATTTTTTTTTTTTCTCTTTAATAAACTTTTTAAAAATTAATTTCTTAATCTCCTGTTTAAAAAGGAAATGTACAACCATATGGATCATCATCAAATGTGTTTGAATCCACTCAAAACAGTCTCCTCACTCCCTCTCTCCTACCCTCCAACCTTTCTAATAACCCCACCCCTAATCTTTCCAACAACAACAATTCTAATGTATCAAATAACAACTCTCAACTTTCCGAAACGAATCTTCGAAACAACCAAAAAATAGGCCTTTTAGAGAACCACAGCAACACCAATAATGAAATGAAAAAAGAGGTGAATAAAGAGGTGAGCCTTATTTCTTTTATTCCTTCTTCTCAACCTCTTTCCAATACTCCTACTTTTACTCCTTCTCTTACCCCTTCCAATTCTCCTTTCAATACTCCTTCCATTCAAAATAAGAGTGGAGAAGGAAAGGAAATCACTTCAAATGATCTCATCAGTTTTTCTAGTTTACCTCAAATGTCTTTTAAAATTGAAGAAACTTTTCTTGTTGATGATCCTCAAAAAACATCCCACTCCAACAACTCTCTTCTCAATGATAATAACAATGGTTCAAATAACAAAAATGAAAAAAAATTGTTGGGTAGCTCTTATTCCATTAAAGTCATGGACGAATCTGGAAATCATTCTTCTGTAAATTCTTTCAAACCTTTTTTTTTTTTTACTTTCTTTTTAAAATATCAAATTTTTCTCCCAATTAGTACTCTCAAACAACGGAAGAAAGTGATAGAGAAAAGCACATGAGAAGGTTTTTTGATAATAAACTAGATCAACTTATTTCTCAGCTTCGAGTAGCTGATGAAAAAGCAGAGGAGTGGAACAAAAAATACAAGGTCCTTTCAAAAGATATAGAGATAATAAACTCTAATCAGAAAAATATCTCTTTGGAAAAAGAAAACATGGAGAAAAAACAAAAAGAAATCGAAGAACAACTCAACTCCTCTGAAGAGAACTACAAGAATCAGATAAAACTTTTATCAAATCATATTTGTTTGCAAAATGAAAAGATCTCTTCTCAAGAATTAGAAAATGAGAAATCAATCACTGAAAGAGATAAACATATAAAATTGTTAAATGAAAAACTAATGCAATACGAGAAGAAAAACTCTAGATGGAAATAATTTAATACTAACTTCTTTTTGATTTTTTTAAAAAAAAAAAATTAAATAATTTTTCAATGTTTTAATTTAAATTTTTAATTTAATTTTTATCATCATCCATATCGTTTTCTCCAAGTAATTCCTTTTTGTGTTTGAGACCCACTTCGTTAGCTTCTTTCCACAAATCCTTTGGCACTTTTCTGTGTTCCCATTTAGATTCTTCGCACAACCAAGAAAGTTCCAATTCAAAATCTTTTTCTTTAATATCATCATGAACACCATGGAGACTATAAAAATTAAATTTAAAAAAATCAAATTTAAAAAATCAAGCCAAAAATAATATTTTTTTTTTTTACATTTTTGAAACTTCCAACAAAGCTTGTCTGCAGGTTAAATTTTCAAGTTTTAGTTTTTCAATTTCAGTTTTGGCAGCGGATTTGTTTTTCCCGATGGCACAACCGTAGTAACCCCAAGAAACACCTGAAGGTTCGATCATGTAAAGTTTAGCACCATCTCTTTCATCATATCCTCCCAACAATGCAGAACATCCGAATGGTCTCAAATGTGAAAACAATGTGTAAAATTGAACAAAATTTGAAACTCTTTCGTTCAACACTTTTGTAGGAATAGGATCCAAATACAATGATTTATATTCGCTTTTAAATTTGATTATTAATTTTTATTTTCTTTAAATAAGTCTTATTCTTGTATCATAAATTTTTATATAATTCTATGTTGATTCACAATTTGAAATAATGTAGTGATATATGTTAATAATCGGAGGGAATATTGAAAGTTTTATAATTTAAAGATTATTTTTACCTTGATTCTTTTCTTGCTCTATTTACAAGGGATCTTGCATCTGCCATGACACCAGCAACAGCCATACCCACTCTTCTTCCCACAGTGAAAATTCTTGAAGAAGAACCTTCTACCAATAATGGTGAGATCACTTGTTTCTCTACACCAAATACTATTCCATCTTTTACTTTAATTGCCACAATTGTACCACTATTATCTACTGCTTTTTGTGCATATTCTACTTGAAATACTCTACCATCAGGTGAATATGTTGATGATGAAAGATCATATCCCTTTTATATTAAACAATATTAACTCAATTTGTTAATTATTTTCATATATTTGAAATGATAAAAAATAATGGGTATTAATCATATTTGGAGATTATTCTTACTGTTCCAATTCCACTCATAGTTTTATTTGTGAATTACTTGACAAAATTACTTTTTTTTTTTATATTTTATATCGAACACAAAAAAATTACTTTTTTCTTTTTACTAATTATGATTTGATAGCAAAATATTACTTTTTTTTTGAAATCTTTGAATAGAGGTTGAAACTTTTAATTTGTCAAATCGTTGAAGGTCTCAACTTTTTTCATTCAACATTATAAAAAAAAAAATCTTTGTAATCCCTATAAGGTAAAATATTAATTCATTATTTGACTATATTTTTCAAATGACTTTGATTTGGATATAAAAAATTTGAAAAAGGAATATATTGTCAATGTATAAGTATTATTAGATCAAAATAGATTAATACCCATATTATCAAAAAAAAAATCTAGAAATAATAATGAATACTCCAGCAATTAAAGCATCAGGAATGTCTTATTTGAAATACTTGAATTTGAGTTCCCAACATGTAAGAAATGCATTAAAAGAACCATGGAGAACACAAGCATTGTTGAGATCTAAGACAAATGTAAAAAACAAAAATTATTATAAACCAAAGAAAATTTTTATATTTTTTTTTTTGATCCTAATAGATCAACATGTTCGCTGTGACTGGTCCAAAACAATTGGCAAGAGAACCATGGCGTAATTTAATTTTATATTATTTGAAAAATAAAGATTTATTAACATTTTTCCTTTCTAATAATTTCCAGCAAATCAATTCAGCATTGAAAAAGATGATGGAAACAAATAAACATTTCGAAAGATTATACATAAAAACTGAAAATTAAAATTATTTGCAAAACAAAAATCATTTGTTCAAAAATATCTTTTAAACTTCTTTTTTAATTGGAAATGGAAAAGAGATTTTAAAATTTAAAGTCTTTGTATTTATCTTTGTCTTTGTTTTTGTGAGATTTGAAATCTTTTTTGTTCTCAGCAACTTTCTCTTCAAATTTCTCCAAAAGCAATTTTCTGCCTGAGTTTTTGTTCTCCAAGGATTCCATTTCGTTTGGATCAAGAGTAATGACTTGTTTATCTGTTTGCAAATTTTTAATGAGAGGAACTTTGTCGGAAGAAGAAGAGTTTGAAGGATTAATACTGGAATTGAAAATGTATTTGTGGCTGCTCCCATAAATACTTTTGTCGCTGACATTGGTGGATTGTTTATCCAAAACTTGATAGAGTTGTTTGGAGTCTTGTTGATCTTTTCTCAAATCTACTCTTTCTGAAGGTACCAAGGATTGAGTATCTGTTATTCCAATCAATAACTCATCTTTTGCTTCTTCCTTTTCGGGGATTTGGTTTAAGAAATCACCACTCGAAGAAGAATATTTCTCTGTGCCTTCCTTTTCTTTTCTACTTGGTGATTCTTTTTCTGTTTTCACATCATTCTCTTCTTCTTGCTCCTCTTCTTCTTCCATGTTATCCTCAGAGTATCTTTCGGTGGAAAGTTGACCAAACCTCCATTTTTTTTGTTCTTCAGGAATATCTTCAATGTAGTGGTGAATGATAGGGGGTGGTGAATTTCCAAACAAATCTCCCCATAAGGGATGTCCAAAGTTATCAACAGGAGGTTTTCCCCATTGACCAGGATTGAAACCCCACTTTGCACCATTAGGAAGAGGGGAAGAAACACCAGGAATTTTCAATTTTGGATAAGAGGGAGGAGGACCCCATCTTTGCATACTCATCAACCAAGGAGGAGGTGTTGCGAGTGATTGTTCGTTTTGTTGTGAAAAATATTCTTCATAAGAGCTCAAAGAAGAAAGAGGATCATCACTTTCTGTCCTCAATTTTGGCATTCCGAGTGCTTCTCTTAGTTTGTTGGACAAAAGTACAGGTCTAAACACTTTGCTTCTTGCAACCACATCAAATTCTTTTCCTTCATAATACAAATCACCATGAAAGGTAAGAGAAGGTTTTGTTTGATGTACAAAGAAAGCATCGTGAAGAGATTGATAATCAATTTCTCCCTTCAACATTTTTGGTTGTACTCTTTCTCTTGCTTTTTGTTTTGTTGATTTTGATTGATCTTTTTCTCTTGCAGCTTCTCTCAAATCAATGACTCCAGTATCTTGAAGGTATTTTGGTAATTTGTAAGGCTTCTTTTCTGTACCTCTTTTCCCTTGAAGATATTTCCTTTTTCTGAGCCAATGTCTTGGAACTGAAACGTAATTTCTATAAGATTTTAAATAGACCAACATCAAAGGATCAGATGAAGTAACATCATGAGATTCCACTATTGCTGGTTTATCTGTCAATTGTTTAAGAATTGAAACTTTCAATCTTTTTTGTTCTTTTCTTTCCTTTTTTGTTAATCTCTTTTCTTCTTCTTTCTCTTCTCCATTCTTTTCTTCTTTTTTATTTTCTATTTTGTTGTTATTATTATTATTGTTGTTTTCTATTTCTGTATTTTCGTTTTTGTTGTTTTCAGTTTCTATATTTGTGTTAGAATAAAATTTTTCAAATATTTTTTGATAAGAATCAAAATTTTTGTTATTTTCATCATACAGTTGTAATGGATTTGTTGGCATTATATAATCTATTACAACATCATCATCATCCATCATTTTTTCTTCTTTGATGCTTATTTTATTATTTTTGTTTTCCTCCACATTATTATTGTTATTTTGAATCTTCTTCTTTTTTTTATTGTCTCTTCTCTTTTTATTCTTGCTCAATGGTTTATCTTTTTTGACCTGTTTATTTTCCATTCAAGTTTTAAACAAATGACAATTTTTTTTTTTTTTGAAGATATAAACCTCAATGAAAAGAAATGGAATAATCAAAAAGAATCTTTGATAATATCTTAATAATTCAAATACCAAATTATGAAAGGTTTTTTTACAATAATTGAATGATTGTTAATTTTTCTTTTTTTTTTATTGATTACGATTGTTTGTAGAATGCAAAAGTAAATGATTTGGATCATTAGGAAGAGATTGGGAAATCGCAATTTCATCAATAGTGAAAGAAGGAAAAGAAGTATCAGAGGGATAATAAAAAGAAAAATGCTTTATAAAATTATGATTGAGGAAAGGAGAGGGAACATCATTCCATGTTGCAATATTCAAAGAGGGATTGTATTTAAAATCAGAATCAGAAGTCAATTTATTCAAAATCAAAGCCTCATTTATTTTTTCGTACAATTTGTTTACTTTTTTTCTTGATTTTTCATCTAAACCAATCCATAGTTCTCTTGGTTTTTTCCAATTTGGTGTTACGTTTATGTTTTTCAATTTTATTTCAAATTTTTCTGTTTCAGAAAAGATTTTTTGAATTATTTGAAAAATGGGCTCTATATTTTTTTTCTCAATACAATCAAATTCTCTTATTCTTATATTCAAATTCTTTTCTTCTATCCAATTAATATTCCAATCTTATATTATTTTAAAAATCATATTTACATCAAATTTGATTATCAAAACAATTACCCTTTCTTTTTTCTTCCCTTATCGATGTGTTTATCAATTCTTCTTTAAATTTTTGAATAGAATTTTGTAATGTGGTTGGTATTGAGATAAAAATGTTTGCTCTTATTGAATCTTTTCTCAAATTCCATTCTTCTAATGAAGGGGATCGATAATTGCATTTGATTTGTTTGATTAGAGGTTTATATTTGATTGAAACAATTTTATTTTTCATTTTTTATTTTTTTTTTTGAAAAGAAAATAAATACTAATTTATCTTTGTTTCTCAACATATTCATTGTGATTTAACTTTGATTTTGTTCTGATTTCATTAATAAAATTAATTGCCACAAGCCATTGAATATCTTTGAGAATTTTTCTGATTTCCTAGCAATTTGGTTTTGCCGTCGAGATTGAAAGTAATTTCTTCCAAATCTTCTTTCTCAAGTCTCTGGTATCTGTATATGAGTTTTTCAAATTCCATTGGAGTTTTGTTATTCACAGTCAACAAATCCAAAACTTATCAGTTTGATTGAATCCAATTTTTCCTGAATTTCTTAATTAATTGAAAGGGAAATGTGTACATTGTGAAAGGAAGAACTTTCCAACTTTTAGTTCTCTATCATAAATATATTCACAGAGATAGTCTTCAAAAATACATTGAGATAAATATTCTAAAAAATTCCAAGAAATAATAAATTTAATGGAAATATTTTTAAATAAAATTAAAATTGTTGGAAAAAATCCACTATCAAAAAACTGAATAAATTTATTTTTATTTTAAAAATTTTAATGTGAGCATAACACCAATGGTCACCTGACCTAGTTTGAATTTATTGGAAATTCACAGAAATAAAAATATTTCAAAATTCTTTTTTAACTGTCGCCTGGGGCAGCACCAACAAACATTTAATACAATTTTTTAAATATAATTTTTTATAAAAAAAAGACCTTCAAGAATTAACATTGGGAAATATTTAACATCAAGTTATATAAATATTTTTATTTTTAATAGATATTTTTTTTAATTTTATATTTGTGGTATTTATGTTATGTCAAGTTTATGTTTTGTTGTAAAAGATCGAAATAAAAAATAAAAGTTTTAATTTTATTTGACAATCGTAGCATTATTAATAATTCCGCAAACCAAAACTTCTTCTTCATTCCATTCATCTGGTGAAACTACAAACTAAAAATTTTGTTTTTGAAAAATTTTTATTAACATTTGTTTTTATTTTTGTTACTTTTTGGTGAGGAGGTCCTATTTCTGCCTTTAAAATAATACCATCTTTCCCTGAATAAAATTTAGCAACTTCTATGTCTGATTTTTTTTATTTATTTTATTTTATTTATTTATTTATTAATTTATTTAATTTAATTTATTTTTTTATTATTTATTGATTTTATTTTTTTATTATTTATTGATTTTATTTATTTATTATTTTTTTATTTATTTATTTATTTATTATTTTTTTATTTATTTATTTATTTATTAATTGAAATTAAAAAGAGAGGTAATTTACTGTGAGTCCAAGAAGTGAAGGGAGAATTGAAATTGCCCTGAAAATTATCATTATGATTTTTGGAAGAGAGAAAGAGATCATCAATTTGATTAAAAGTATTTGTAACGAGAAAATCAATTTCATTTTGATTTGGAAGTTTTCCTGTTTTCTTTTCATCTTCCGAATAGAATTGATTCAAAAAATAATTGGGAATGACTTCTCCCTTTTTCCCTCTTTCTATCAAAAAATGGGTAATAGGGAGTCCCCTTATTTTTTTCAAATCATAAAGATCATAAAGAGAAATTAAATAATTAAAATTTATTTACCTAAACAGAACGATTTTATTGTTTTCCTTTGTTGATACAGAAAATTTTCTTTTCATTTTGGGATTTATAAAATTTATTTTGTTAATTTTATTGGAATTAATAATCTTTTTCATTTTTTTTGATTTAATTTAAATTTCAAAAAAGGTTTAAATAGAAAAAAAGGAATGGGTGTTGAGGCGAATTTGTTTGAAAATGAGGGAAAGAGGAATTTTTTTTATTTTGGAAATTTCAGAAGCAATGAGGGGGATGTGTTGAGGTGTGCATATTGTCCCTTTTTTCAATGGTGATGGTGCGCAATATGGTCCATCTTTTTCGAAAAAAAAAATTAACCAAAAGATAAGAAAGGTAAAATAAGATAAAAATGGAAAATAAAAACTTTGAAACACTAAAAATAAAATAAAATAAAAAATAAAAATAAAATAAAAAAAATAAAAGAAAGAATTAAATTTTAAAGATGAAACAAAAATTTAAAATTTAAAATTCTGGAAATAAAAGAGAAACAAAAAGATTACCAGTTTCCAGCAATATTCTTTCTTTTAAATTGTTTTATTTTAAAAATAAAGTTAAATAAATTAAAATAAAGTTAAAGTTTAATGAATGAAATAATAAAAAAAAAGAAAAAAATACCAAGAGGGACAAGACGAATAACGGAAGTCAAATGAGGAAGAAAAGTGATATTTCCTGTAAAACCAAAATACAAATTTTTAAACTTTTCCATCAACTCCTTTGCCTCCTCTTCTTTTCCTCCAAAACAATGCTTTTTTTTTTTTGAATAAAATTTTAAACAAAAAAACAAAAATAATAAAAAAAATGTATAATTAAATAAAAAAATGTATAATTAAATAATAAAAAAAATGTATAATTAAATAATAAAAAAAAAGTAGGTAATAAATAAAAATTTTAAAATTTATCAAAATAAACAATATAAATTGTAATTAAAAATTAAATTTAAAAAAAAAGAGAAAAAAAAAGAAAAAAGAAGGAGGGAAAAGAGGGGAAAAGGGAAAAAAGGGAAAATGGAAAGGAGGTACGAGGTGAATGAAATGAAGAGGATCAAGATGAGAAGAAAGGAGAGAAAGAGTTTGTTTGGGAGCATTTCTTGAATGTACTATTATTGGTTTTTTCATTTCCCTTGCTATTTTCATTTGTTCTATCTTTTTTTTATTTTATTTTAAAAATAAAATTCATTTTAAATTAAAATTAAAATAATAAACGGAAAAAGGAAAAGAAGAGAAAGTTTACAAAGGCATGTGTTTGTTGTTCCTCTGTTGAAATCATTTTTAAAAAATCTATATTTTTTAATTTTTAATATTAAAACTTTTTTTCAATATTTTTTTTAATTTTAACATTAAATTATTCTTTAATTAAATAAAATAATAAAATAATAAAATATCATAATAGAAAATTATAAAAGATAATAGATAATATAAGGTTGTATAAGATAATATTAGGTAATATAAGGTTGTATAAGATAATATTAGATAATATAAGGTTGTATAAGATAATATTAGGTAGTATAAGATAATATAGGGTTATATAATATAATAAGGATATATTAGATAATAAAAGGTGAAAATAAAAAAATAGAATAAAAAAAGGTTATGGAATAAAATTATAATACCCAGTCCACATTCTCCCACTGCTACTGCTTTTTTGTTCTTTAATAAAAAACAATAAAAATTGACTAATAAATATGGATATTAAAAATAAAATAAATTTGATAAATTTGATAAATTTGATAAATTTGATAAATTTGATAAATTTGATAAATTTGATAAATAAAATAAATAAAATAAATAAAATAAATAAAATAAAAATAACAAAAATAATGTAAAAAAGGAAAAATAGGGTACGAGGAGACACTCTATTATTTTTTTATGAAGATTTTCATTGTAGTACTTTGCGTTGTGTGGATGAATTCCAAATGCTCCATATACTTTTCATTTTTATAAAAACTACTTAATTTATTTTATATTTTATAACTTAATTTTTTTTTTTTTATTTTATTTCTTAATTTATTTATTTATTTAATTTATTTTAATTTTATCATTTTAATGTTTTTATTAATTATTTAAATTTTTTTTTTTTTTTGATACCATCATCATTTTGTAAAAGCTCTTCATGCATGCCAAATGATGAAAAAGAAGCAGGATCACAAAAAATACTAATACATCCCTCTACAAATTAATTAAAATTAGGAAACACTTTAAAATAAAGATAAAAAAGGAATACCGTAGGAAGGAGGAAATTTTTTTTTTAAACTTTCAAAATTGGTCTTTTGTTTTTCTAATATGTACTCTAAATGGACATGTGTATCAATGTATTTGAATTCTCCTTTAACATCAGAGTTTTTTTCTGGAAAATTTGTAATTTCTGTTTTTTCAATTTGATTGGTATTATTTTTTTTGTTATTTTCAATGTTATTGTTATTGTTGTTCAAATTAGAATCTTTGGGAACATTTTCATTATTTTGTCTTAATTTTATTGTTATTTTTTTATTATTCTTATTTATGATGATTGGGTTTTCTTTTTTTGGTGGATTATGATCAATTTGGTTATCGTTTTTGTTTAATCTTTTATTTCTTATTTTTATTTTGGGTTTATTATTCAAATCCATTTTTTTTCATATATTTCAGCAAATTTTAAAAAGAAAATAAACGTTAAAATACCAAAATGAAATGAAAGAATTCGAGACTTTTTCTCAATTTTTAAGTTTAATAATAAAAAAAATTGATGATGGGAAATACTACCAGTCTAAAAATAGATTACAAAGAAAAAGAATTTAATGAAAGAGTGGAAGAAAAAGAATTACTAAAAAAGATTTTGAGAGACAATGTTGATTTAAAGTTGATGATTGAGAATCAAAATAAAATGTTCTTAAACTTAAATCTCAATTTAATGAATGTAAAGAAAGAAGTGACAGATGAAAAACACAATTTTAAAATCAAAACAAAAAAAAAATTGTTGGAGATAAAAGATGAAATTGAAGTTTATACTCAAAAATTTGAACAACTTTATATCATACTCAAAGGTTAAAAAACTTATTAATAATATTAAATATTTTAAAAATGTAAAAAGAATCAAATAATAGAATTCAAAGGATAGAAAGTTGTTTAAATGAAATCTATCTTGAAGTTTTAGAATCAAAAAATTCAATCCCCAAAAAAATAGAATCCTCAAGTGAAGCATCTTTATCTCTTTTGGAAAGAAAAGGGGAAGAAGAATCAATAAAAAAAGAGAAAAACAGAAATTTGTTACTTCAATACGAAAAAGAAAATTTTATTTTTGAAGAAGTGAAAGAAGATTCTTTTTCTTCCATAATATTTGAGTCAATAGAAATAATAGAAGAAGAACATTACTTTTTAAAGAACTTTTCTTCTGTAAAGAACAAATGGATAAAATCTGAAAAAGTAATCTTTTCTTCCAATAATCCTGAACTATCCTCATTAACTCACAAATTGTGGAGAAAATCAATCTTTTCTTTTTCTCAAGAAAAGAATAAGGTAATAAAAGAAGAAAAAACAGGAAATAGAATGGACGAAATGATTAAGAATCCTCACAAATACGAAATTACAGAAAGATTTTTGGTTTTCAAGTATTTCTTACCTCATCTCAGCACTTCTGAGTTTGGAGAAAACAAAGTATGGATTGAAGAATCTTTTCACCAAAACTCTTATCTTTTTTCATCTCCAATCTACTCTGTTTTGATCAGTCCCTTTTCCCTCAACATAAATAAATTCAGCCCTGTCTCCCTTAATCCTTCCTCTCTTTTATCTCCCAATCTTTCTAGATCCTCCAATAAAATATTTGAGAACAATTTAGAGAAAAAAGAAATTGAAAATCATAAAAAGATCAGGAAAGCTCTTCCTACATTTAAACCTGAAGAAAAAAATAAGATGCATTTTAAAAATAAAAATAATGAAAAGAAAAACAAAGAAAAAACAAAGTTATCACCCATTTTATTTTATTTGATGAAGAGAGGAATTGTTGATGAAAAAGGGGAATGGAGAAAAGAAAAGAAAGAGGAGAAAAAAAAGAATATAGATTGGAAAAAAGTGTTTGAGGGAGAAGGTTGGAAAAGTAAAGAAAAAAGTATTTTCATTTCAAAAATATTATTAGAAAAAAAAATGGAAGAAATTGTTCAACAATTTTTCAAAAAAGAAATAAAAAAAAGAGATATAGAAGAAGAACACCGAGGAGGGAATGGTAGTGGAGAATCAAAAATGAAAATGATCTCAAGATTTCTTTTCCCTGATTCTTTATACGAAGAAAATGAAAATATATTGATTTTGTTACGTCTACAATTTTCCAAAAACAAACTAAACAACCCAACCTCTATTCAAGAAGGTAACTATCATAACAACCAAGATAAAAATAAGAATAATGATAATAATATTAATATTAAGAATGATAATAATAATAATATTAATGATAAGAAAGATAATAATATTAATAATGATAAGAAAGATAATAATA
>JAMYWO010000172.1:71803-81859 GCA_024220525.1 Cochliopodium minus
TAATATTAATAATGATGACAAAAATAATATTATTGATAAAGGTAATAATAACAATATTAATGATGACAACAATAATAACGATAAAATTAAAGTTAATAATAATAACATTAGAAAAGAGAAGAAGAAAGAGGGGGGAGGAAAAATGATGATTTTGGAAAGGGTGTGCTTATGTTGTTTGTTGGGACACATTCCTTCTATTTATTTTTTGTCAGTGTTGCTAGTAAATGAGGGAAATATTTTCATTTCTTTTCAACATTCTTTCCTTCCCCTCCCCTCCTTCCTCCTTTCTCTCCTTTCCTCCGCCTCCGCCTCTCCCTCTCCTCGCTTCAACTATTCTTCCTCTTCCCACATCCCATCACCCACTTCTACAACACCTCGTCATTCTTTACTTTTTTCTACTTTACCTTTATCTTCTTCTTCTTCTTCTTCTTCTACTTTACCTTCTTCTACTTTACCTTTATCTTCTTCTTCTATTTTACCTTTATCTTCTTCTTCTATACCTTCTTCTTCATCATTATCTTCATCTTCTATTTTATCTTCATCATTACCTTCTTCTACATTTTTACCATCTTCAAAGTCATTTCCTCCTTCCACACCAAAATCAACTTCATCATCTTCTTTTATTTTTTTTGATGATCTTTACTTTGAAGTAAATCTTCCTCCTTATAATGTTCACACCATTTATATTTGATTTTGTTATATTTTATTATTTTTTAAATTATTTTTGATTTTTATATCAATTGAATATTCATTTTAAATTGATTTAAATAATTTGATTATTTTAATAGTTTTTATCAACTTTTTTTTGAATTCATTTTAGTTGGGAGTGGTGGGGAACAAGATGCAAAGAAACGAGGAAGCGAAATTGTTGTTAAAAAAAGTGAAAATAAAGAATAGTGAATTGTTGGAATATCATAAAGCAATATCGAAAGGAAGAGAGGGGGTGGCCACTTTAAAAAAATTGGCACCAAAATTCACACACTCTTTTTTTTATCTCAATTATTATGAAAAAGATTATTGTGATTATAAACAAAAAGATCTTTACTTCCTTTCCCAAAAAGCCTATCTCCTCTATTCTTCTTCTTTTCTTCTTCATGACAAGCAAAAGTATGTGAATCTTTTGGTTGAATATTCGAATAAAGGTTCTTTCAATGCTAAAATCCTTTTGCAAAATATTTCTTCTCAATTGAATGCTCCTCTATCTTCCCTATTTGATGATTCTTCATCTCTATCAAAAGACTTGATTTCCAATGATGTTAAAATAGAGATTTGCAAAGGTGAAGAATTCAATAATTTGATCCAATACACTTTAAAAATTTGTAAATTTTTAAAATTTGAACATTCTCAAATCAAATTTAAATAAACAAGTAATAAATATCACTGATTTTTTTTTCAAAATTATTCAACAGAAAATAAAGGATGAATCTATAGAGCAAATTTATGGAAAAATATGTGTTTTCATTTTCATTTTCTATAAAATAATAATAAAAAAAAAAATTTAATTTAATTATTTTCTTTATTTTCTTGAAAACTTGTTTCATTAAAATCATCATTTCATTATGGAATTCAATGTAAATAAATAGAAAACAAAAATATATTTATATTATTCTATTATTTTCATTTATTTAATGTAAGAAAGGAACACTCAACAAAGAAGATGATCATATTTCGATTGAGATTGAAAAAAAAAAAATTCCTGTAAATAATTTCATCCAATCAACCAATATAGATACAAACAACCCTCCCATAATTGAATTACCAAAGAATTATTCAAAAGATAACAATTATAATGGTGGAATACAACAAATAAAAAATAAGGAAAGCGAATCAAATTCACTTTTAGAATCAGATGATTCTAATAAATTGATAGATGAAGAAAAAAAAGTATTGAGAAGATTGAATAGGGTGGAAGAAATAAACAAGATCTTAACAAAAATTGAAAATAATTATGATTTGGTTAAAAAAAAAGAAAATGAAAACAATTTGTGGGTGAAATTAAGAAACAAGATAGTGGAAATCTATAAAGAACAGAAAGAAACGGAGGAGATTAAGATTTTTGAGTTTTTAAACTATGTTTTCTTACTTATTGGATACAAATTCATCTCTGATGTAAAAGAAATGAGTCATATCGGTTTCTCTGCAAACAGTTTAAAGTACTATGGCTTTGAGGTGTTTACAAAGAATAAATTTAAGAAACACAGATCTCTTCTTGATGAATTTTTCAGAATAGATAAAAGAAAAGATCAACTCAAAATCTTTTTTTTTGATCTTTCCAAACAAACACCCCCTCCCCCCCTCTCCCATCTTAAAAACGATCTCTATTTAAATAGAGAAGAGGATTCCGAAACAGAATGTGATGATATTGATCCCACCAACTCCTCATCATTAACAAAAGAAAAGAATCAACAAGAAAATGTAAAAAGAATTAAATTGCTTGATGATTTTCCAAATATATCACCTCATAATTTCTATAAAAACAATAATACCTTTCATACCCATAATACCAATCTCAATACTCTCAATAATACTACTAATACAGAAGATATGACACAATGTTACAGTATCCATGCAAATCATCTTCATCTCTTTTTGGATAAACTCTATTTGGGAATTTCGGAGAATAAATATTTCAGAGAATTTTTGAATTTATACAAAACAGATCCACAACTAGAAAACAACATCTTGTTTCTTGCAACAGAAGACAAATTCATTCTCAATTTTGATAAAAACTACGTAATTCAAAATTTTACAAATGTGAAAGATAAAAACAGATTCATTTCCAACATGCAAAAAAGTTTGAGTCACTATGGTTTTTCGAGTATGGATAACTCTAGGTTGTGTGTTGTAAATAAAGATAATCTTTTAATTGATTCCAAAAAAAAGAATCTCCGTTTAAATTGGCATTTTTCCCTCACCTCTTCTCTTTACAAATCTTTCCTCCCCCTTCTCTTTTCTCTTCCCTTTCAATTTAACAATAACCAACTCCATAATAATAACATTAATAACATTAATAATAATAATGACATTAATAACATTAATAACATTAATAACATTAATAATATTAATAACATTAATAATATTAATAACATTTATAATATTAATAACATTAATAAAAATAATAAAAATAACAATAATAATAATAATAATGACATTAATAACATTAATAAAAATAATAATAATGACATTAATAATATTAATAAAAATAACATTAATAATAATAATAATGATAAAAAAAACAAAAATAACATTAGTAATATTATTAATAAGATTAACAATATTAACAACAACAATAACCTCATTAACATTAATGATAATACTAAAAACAACAATAATAGTAATAATAATAATAATAATGATATTAACAATAAAAACAAAAAAAATAATAACAATAATAATAATAATAATAATAACAATAATAATAATAATAATAATAACAATAATAATAATAATAACAATATTAATAATAATAATAATAACAATAATAATAACAATAATAATAACAATATTAATAATAATAATAATAATAATTTTAATAATAATAATAATAATAACATTTTAAAACAAAAGAATGATACTGGACTCTTAATCAATTTTATAAATAAAAATATTTCTACAAGTGCCAACAATTCAATCAACAACCAAACAAACAATCAAGAAAAAAGAGAAAAGAAAAACCAATCTCCCAAAAAAACAATATTTCTTAAAAGTCCTTTCTCGTCTTACCCTTTTGATTCCAATTCCTCCCCTAAATTAAAAAATCATCCTATTACCTCTTCTAATAACACTTCTAATCTAAATCAGTCTTCTAATGTTAATAATACTTCTATTATAAATAACTCTTCTAATTCTTATAATGTAAATAACCCTTCTAATGTTAGTAATCCTTCTATTATAAATAACTCATCTAATGTTAATAATACTTCTATTATAAATAACACTTCTAATGTTAGTAATACTTCTTTTATAAATAACCCTTCTAATGTTAGTAATCCTTCTATTATAAATAACACTTCTAATGTTAATAATAGTTCTAATCATGATTCCTTTTATCCTACTCTAAATTCAACTGATAATTCCATCACTTCTACTCATGATCCTAAGAAAGTAAATGAAATTAATGTTGGTGCTAATGTAGATACAAACATTTCCAGTCTGAAATCAAATACAAATTTGAATGCTGATACAAATTCTCTTTTACCCAATAACAACATTAATAACAATAACAAAATTAAAAACATTAACAACGTTAATAACATTGATAACGTTAACAACATTAATAACGTTAACAACAATAATAACATTGATAATATGAATAACAACATTGCAATTGGAAAAAGCAATAAAGTAAACACAGAGAGGTACAAACTAATTAGTCAGACACTTTTATTCAGTTTGGTACTGGATCCATTATTGGGCTGCTTAATTATGGTTGTATTGAAGAAAGATTATGATGCATTTCATTTTGAAGTGATAGATAACAGTATTGTTGTGAAAAGAAAAGAGTTTTTTAGACCTTTGAATCTTTCTTCTTCTTTTTCTTTTTCTCCTGTTTCCTCTCTATTTAATGAAAAGTTTCCCCTCCCCTTTTGTGTTTCTCCTGTTCCCCTCAATGTTCTTTCCCTTGATTTTTTCCTTCTCATTTACTTTCAACTCTCTTCTTCCTCCTCTCCTTCTTCCAACACCCTCATACGTCCTCTTTCTATTAACCCCTCCTTTTCTCTTTCTTCTTCTTCCGATCCTCCCCAAAACACAAATAACTCTTCTCTTGACATTCAAAATTCTTCCAATTCACTGAATAATCTTTACAAAACATTCAATCAAAACTCTCCGAATGAGTTTGGAAATTCACAAAATGATTCTCAAACTCAGAATTCACATTCCTACTTACCTCCCAACCATTCACTAAATCAACCCAATAATCAAATACTCAATCAACAAATACAACCCAGTCAATCATTTATAACAATAACTTCCCAATCAAAACAAGTAATAGGAAATTATCCTGATCAAACACAAATTCAACTTCTTTCCTTTCCTCCACAAATTTATTCAACACAATCTAATTTTTCGATCAATTCTCAAATTCGACAAACAAACAAAAATATAAGGGATGATCTTTCTGAAAATGCATCTGAATATGACGAAAATAGAAATAAGGAAAGTGAAGTTTATAAAGAGGAAAATAAAGAAAAAGAAATGATCGATTTAAAAATCAAAAATAAGAGAAAGTCGCCCTATTAAATTATCTTTTGTATATTCTATCAAAATTATCCAAAAAAAAGTTTTTTTTTGCTTAAATGAAGATCAATATTCCTCAGATAAAAGTTAATGATTTCTTTTTAATTGGTTTTTTGTTTAATTTTTTTTTGATCTAAAACACCCACAAAGTGGGATATCTTTATTTAAAATATTAAACATAATCAAACAAAAAGTAAANCCAAGTGTAGTTTATCCAAAGTTTATTGGTAATTTATCGAGTCCAAGTGGTGTTATGACAGGTAAAATATACTTTTTTATTTTTTAATTTTTGTCATTATTTTTAATAATCTTTTGATTTTAACTTTAATTTTATTTTTTTATTTTGTTTTTTATTTTTATTCTTTATTCTATTTTTTATTTATTAATTTTAGTTTATTTTTTAAAAATTTTTTTTTTAATATTTTTATTTGATTTTTATTTGATTTTTTAATTTTTATTTAATATTTTTATTTATAATTTTACAATAATAATTATTAATAATTTATGTTTTATGATTTTTATTTTTAAATTCTTAATAGGAGTATTAGAAAGAATTCCCTACAATTCTGTTGTTTTGAATGCGCAAAGGTTGACTCCCAACATAGATTCAATAGTAATGATTTCAGACATGTCTAGTTCTGGGACCGTCATTTTCAACACTTCTGTCGCTGCTATTGCGGCCAATCCTCAGTGGCCAAAGTCTGATTCAAGACAATTTTTATATTTCAAGGATTACCAAAATTTTGTAATTTATTTTTTATTGTTATTTTATTTTTATTTTTATTTTTATTTTTATTTTTCATTGTTATTTTATTTTTATTTTTATTATTATTTTTTTTAAAAAAAGATATCTAATAATCTAACAATGCAATCCAAAACCAATCTCCTTGTAAAGATTTTTTTTTTTTTAATATTATTTTATGTATTTAAAAAAATGATTTTATAAATTTTAATTTTAATTTTAATTTTAATTTTAGCTTATGATCACTTACCAACAATTTTTGGACAAAGATGGCACGGTAGTTCCCGACAGCACAGTCCTCTCTTGGACTCTGGCCAACAGAAACGCAACAGAAACAGGAACTGCTATATTCGTTTCTAATCAAGGAGCTTTAATTTGTAAGAAAATTTTTTTTTTTTTTTTTTTTTTAAAATTTATTCATGATTTTTTTTTCTTTTTCTTTTATTTTTTATTTTTTTTTCAGCTTTGGGAAATGATCCTATCAAAATGGGAAAGCCTGCAGGAATTTATGGAGCTAGAATATGGAAAGGAGAAAACATTTCAGGAATGCCCATCAAAGACTTTAAGTACTACCAAACTTCTGTCAACAGACAAAGATCTGCACAAGTAAAAAAAATAAAATTTTTTTATTTTTTATTTTTTTTATTTTTTTTATTTTTTTATTTTTTTATTTTTTGTATTTTTTTATTTTTTAATATTTTTTTCAATTTATTAATTTTTTTAAATTTATTTTTTATTTTTAAAAATAGTGAAAACATATTTCAAACATCAAACGAAAAAAATATGATAGAAGACGCACCAATTTTGTTAGGAGACATCTCACCCAAAGAAGACAACAGTCCCACCTCCAAAATAAAAGCTACGCTGAGAAACTTCGAGACGTTTGAGTCCTTCAAAAAGTTTTTGGAGAACGAACATGACTCGGAGCCCTTGGAGCTTTATTCCAGCATTTTGAAGTACAAGAAGATTGACCGTTCTGATGAGAAGCAGCGGTCCATTTTTTTTAAGAACACTTATGCCAATTTTATTGATCCTAAGGGCAAACACTCTGTAAAAAAACTTTATTTAAAAAATGTTTCTCTTTATTTTTTATTTTTACAATTATTTAAAATTATTTTTTTTTTTGGAATATTTTTTTTTTTAATTTTAAATTATTGTTAATTTACTTACATCAATTTTTCGAATTATTATTTTTATTTTTTTGTTTCAAATTAATTATTATTTTTAATTTTTTATTTCAAATTAATTATTATTTTTAATTTTTCGAATTATTATTGTTATTTTTTTTGTTTATTTTAATTTTTTATGCTTGAAATTTCTTATTGTTCATTGTTTTTTAAATTGCAGATTTCTTTACCTGTTGAACTTAGAGAAAAATTCACAAAAATGGTTGGGGATGATGTGGAGCTCCTTCAAAGCGACGAAAAGCTTATCAATGATTTATTGAGCTATATTTATGTTTGTTTGTATGATCATCACAGAAGATTTCTCCAGGAAAATTCCTAAATTATGTTTCCCAAGAAAATCTGAACGGAGGAAAATATTCTTTGCGATTTTTTAAAAAAAAAAGAAAAAAAAGAAAAATTTTCAAAATTTTTTCTCTTTTCTTTTTTTTTTTTATTTCACGGGATTTTTGTATAAATTTTTTTCAAAAAAAATTTTTAATAGTAATTAAATAATTTAACTAATTCTTTTAAAAAAAAAACTTTTTTTATTTTTTCTTTATTTTTAAAAATACAAATTATTTTTGTTGTTTCAATCATTGATGGAAGATTCATCATTTGAAGAGAAAGTGTTTGTTTGAACAAAATTACTTTTTGGAGTATTTCTTATCAAATAAAAAATTGTAAAGAAGATGGGCATAAATTCGAATATATTAAAATAGACAAATTCATAGATCCAATAGTGACTAGTCAAGTATTCTTTGTAAATTCTGTAAACAAATGTTTCAATTACTTCCAAAGAAAATAAAATGGTCAATAACACTGCCAATATTCCCTTAACAACATTTTTTTTTTGATTAAATTTAAAAATAAAAATTAGTCTAACTAAAGTTTTAAAAAAACTATTCTTACAACATTTTTTGTTTCTTTGTGTGCAACTTTTGAAACTAAAATTATTTTAAATATTAAAAACCTGAAAAATTTCTTCTATGATGATTTACCAATGGGAAGCTTTTTAAGTTTGATACTGAAAAACAAGCCTGATGTTGATACCAAAAAAGAAGATCCTCCATACAAAATACAAATAAAAAATGTTTGGTAAGTTTCATATTTATCTCGTTTGTGAGGGTAGTGTAACAAATAAAACCTACATAGGGAACAAAATTGTTTCAAAAAGTTTCTTTTGAAAAATTATTAAATTACCAAAGAGAAAATTGAATTATCCACGATATAATTGTCAGTATGAAAGGTAAAAATCTGACGAGATTGTTCTTTTTGGAATGATTGTAGGCTTGAATTGATTTTTCCCAGAAATATGCAGAAATGAAAAGATAATTATTGAATAAGATTAAGAATGGTGCACTCCTATTCAAGAATTGAAAGGTTCATTTTAAAAGATAATGTTAATGAAGAAATTATTTTATATTTTCATTTCCCTTCAAAATTGAATGGACTTGAATTTCTTAATATTCTTATCAATGATCCTTCTATTTTACCTTAACACGAAATATACAAGGTCTGATAAATATTTGACTTGAAGAATGAAAAAGAAAACACATCTCACGATGCATGAGATGATAATCAAGATCAAAATCAAGATATGTATCGTGAATTCCTTCTTCTCTATCAATCTCATTACCAGGAAGATAATGCAGATGATTCCAATAATTAAATATTCCACTCCTACAAACAATTTCAATGAAATGTTTATGATGATATTTGATTTATGAGGTTAATTACCCAATATATTTATCAATATCAAAGTGACAAAACTTTTAAAAAAGGCTTCCATTTTAATTTTTTATATATTCAATTTTAAATTTAAAATGAAATTTCTTTGAAAAAAAACTTTTGAACCATTCAATCAAAAAAATCCAATTTAAATTTTAATTATTCAATAATTTATGTTAACTATTTTTTAAAGAAACTTGATAATCATGTAACAAAGAGGACGGGGAATTTTCAGAGGATGTTTGCTCAATTTGGAATTGTTGAAAAACACTTTCAAATACATCAAAAATCCAAAAACAGTGTCTCTAAAACTTTCACAGTAAAAATTATGCAAAGAAGGAGACCATTCCTTCCACAATTAAAATTTTTTTTTAAAAAAAAAAATTTTAAAGAATAAATTAAAATATTTATAATATTTGAATGAAAAAATTAATAATAATCAGAATAAATAATATTTCAAAATTAAAAAATAAATTCCTTTTTACTTGGTGAATCTCATGACCATGGGGCAAGATAACGGGATCTATTTTTAACTTTTGGGCTTGACTAACGTCCTTTTCGTTTCCTAATCCTACCCTTCCATACGTTCCCCATCCACAAGTAAAAACTTCTTTATTTTCTTTTCAAATAATAAAAAAGGCAAAGCAAAAAATAAAAGTAAGTAAAATAAAAAAAATAAAAAAAAATAAAAAATAGAAAATAAAAAATAAAAAATAATAAAAATTTAAAAAATAAAAAATATAAAAATGAATATAAAAAATATAAAAATAAATATAAAAAAATAAAAATAAATAAAAATAAAATCATTTTTTTTTACTGCTCACAAAGATAGTGTGGTTAATTCCCGTTGTTACTCTGTAAAGATTGGGAAATTCAACTTTGGTGAAAGAATCGATAATTTTGGATGAAAGATTAAGTTCTAAAAATAAAAACATATTCAATCAAATAAATAAAAAAATATTAAAAAAAAATTTTACGTCCAAATTGATTAAATCCACTACCATAAATATTTCCACTTTCTTTTTTTACAAAGGAAAAAAATTTTTTTAAAAATAAACAAATGTTAATATTACCAGTCACAATGAAATAATGTCTTCCTAAAAATATAATAAAAAAATTTATAAAAAATAAAAAAATAAAAAAATAAAAAATAAAAAAATAAAAATAAAAAATAAAAAATAA